>NMRB01000191.1:181550-225746 GCA_002633025.1 Notospermus geniculatus | reverse complement strand
TGTGTTGAGTGTTGTCAAAAAGGTTGCTAGCTTGTGCCTTGTGGGCCTTCGATTGATGACTTTTGTTTTTTCTTAGTTTTCAGCAGTCAATAACACATACATGTATGTTGTGCTGTGATTCATTCATCATGTTCATTCATCTGTCTATGTGTGTTCATCAGTAATCTGGCCCAGCCCAACACAACAAAATATCTCATACCCAAGAAGTCTCGCTGCTGCTGTTACCACGGTTCATAAGAACACCGATTCGGAACGCTGTTGCACCGAATCAGAGTTGGCTTTGGTTTGGTATGAAGTTTAACCGCAAGTTCTTATATGTTTATGGAATATAATGAACAGATATTGCGTATTATCCGCGAGATAATTGATTATTTTAATGAATGAACTCCGATTCTGGCTGTTGTTGAAAGCCAGGCCGATGTCAGCAGCTAATTCCCATATCTGCCTTGGACACAGCCGTGGTGCTACAGTGCTTGCCGTCGTTACGTCATCTTCTTCCCACTGATCAGCACAACACTATCAACAAACTCCATGGATTCGTGCTTTGAATTTCAGCGGAATGGGAATTTTTAATTTCCTCCAAAGATACGTACAGAATTTCCCCGTTACTCCACTGTGTACCATCTAGGCCTAACTGAAGTACCGTCAGGCCTACTGTATTCTCAACAATTTGCAATTGCATTGCAGTAATTATAATGGTATTCAATATAAGTACTAGTAGTAGTATATATGGGTCATTTTAAAATTGCTACAAAAATGTGTATGGTCCTGCAGCTGGCATTGTGATTTAATACCATGGACAGTAACTGAGGATGTTTGCTGATTTGTTTCCTGTCGGCCTACAGCTCATGAGCGCATTGACAAGTAGGCCTAGTATTCCTGGCAAACTTTTTAGCTCACCTCTGTGAGGTGAGCTTCTCCCATGGTGCGTTGTCCGTCGTCCGTCGTCTGTCGTCCGTCGTCGTTAACAGGGGTAGCACGTTTCTAAACCGCTTGGGCTACAGATTTGAAATTTGGTGTACAGGTACCCTATGGTAAAAACTATCTCTGGACCGAAACTTAGCGCTGTTGAACAACATGGATTTGACTTGTCTCCAGTTAGAAAAGAACCACCGGATGAAGTGGATGCTGGTTTGAATCAGTCAATTGAGAAGTCGGAGGTATGTTCAAATTTTATTTTATTGACTTCAAATTACATGCACTATGCAATTTCCAATAGCTGTTTGCCTAATGAAGACATTCTGCTAACTTCATCAGTCCTCACTTCCTGAAAGTGAGAAACAACGTGCGTGCCTCTCGGTCTCAGACACAGTGATATTTCTTGCATCTAAGTGATTGAGTGCATGTTATGATTTTGATTCCAACTTTCTCTAATTTGATGCCATTTTGATTCAGGATGAAGATCATCTCCGTGAAAGGCCAGTTCCGGCACAAAGAAAGCTTGTTGAACAGACTGAACAAAGAGAAGGTGAGTCAACTGCATGCATAAGTTTTTTAATGAACAACATCTACAGTTAAATATATCTCGGAGGGGTACATTTCATGAAAAATGACGTTGTTCACATGGCTTTCTTTACAGTGTCCCCCCAAAAGAAGAAAAGTAAAGCAAGGTTTTCCAGCATCAAGAGCTCTGGTTATGGATCAAAAACTGGGCAGAAACCTGCTGCGAAACTGAAGTGGTCACCAGCCGAGGTGGCTAAGCAGAAAATTAAAGGTAGGACATTGGATCCAGCCGAACGTTGAAGGAATAAAAAACTGTGAGTGTGTGATACTCAGTTTATCCTGTGTAGTAGTTAGTGCCAAGTGCCATTGAATTGATTCGGGCTGGCTAACCCTTCTAGATGGTGTTGAAGTCAGTTCCAATTGGTTCCAATTCTAGGCACTGAGGTTCCAACCAAGAAGAGTCCGAAGAAAACACCCATAAAGATACAGAGTGGACCACGTGATAGTCAGCTGCTTGCTTCAGTGGAATCGTTTGCCAATTACATCCAGACTCATTTCACGAGTCCAGAGTCGATGCCAAAGAGGTCAGCTGCGAAGGTATCGGCACCAGAGGTTAGTATGTAGCTTTTGCATTTGCATTTATTACCGGTACTGCTTAAATGTTTTGAGTAAGTTGTTACAGCTGTGCTACACTTCTGCAATTCAGGTTAAATTCTCCGTGGATGAACCAAGTATTTCATCAAGTATTCGTGGGGACAGAATGTCGGCAATTGAACGCGAGAAGGGATTAGTTAACGAAGTGAAGGAGTGGCAGGAACAATGGAAAGAAGAGAGGAAGATGCATGCCAAGGTCAAGGCCGATTTGTTCGCATTGGAACGAGAGCAGAAGAGAAAGCTGGAAGAGTTGAAGCTGGAACATGAACAAGAATTGTTTAAACTGAAGCAGGAGAATTTTGTGTTGTCTGCCAAGGTAAATAAGTGCTGATTTTCCTGTGAGTTGCACTAACTTTGCTTAGATTGATTAGCAGTTTCCTTGGTTTGATTTTTAGACCACAAGAATACTGCGGTTAGGTCCTTGGAATCCACACTTTTGCTCTACATCCAGCGAAGCAACTAGAAACTTTTCTGTACTTCTATTGAACCAGGACTGTACTCAAGTTGTCAAGTGAGACAAGAAGCCCATCTTCATATGTCCAGAGTCTACAATGCTTCAGATCTAATTTCAGGTGTCGGAGGCTAGTGTTCATCAAGACTTGAAGAAGCAACTAATTGAAGGAACTGCCACCTTGGATAAAGTTACGCAGGAACAGATGGCGCTACTGGAAAAGGAGATACGAGAGCAGGAAGGGCTGATTGCCGGCTATCAGCAAGAAAACGAACGGCTGTTTAATGAAATGAAACGAATGCAGACAATGAGTAAGGTGACCGAAGATAGGATGTTTAAGGAAAATCATAAAATGACAGCGGAGATCATGAATCTCAGGTAAGAGGACCACGATTTACTTCTACATCTGTTTAAAAGGGCAAATTTTGTATTCTGGCAGTGTCCAGATTTTGCTCAGTTATGGACATCAAACTGGCTTCCTGAGATAATTTTTGAAGTTTCCAAATTCTATGTGATGTTTTCTGCATTGTCTTTGCAGGACATTACTTGAAAGAAAGGAATTTGAATTGAAGAATAAAGGTATCATTACTGCGCCGTCAGTGCAACAAGAGATTGCTGCAGGAACCGGTACAGCTATTCTTGGTGCTGGCAAAATCGCTCAACTGGAGGCTGAAATTAAACAAATGAAAGTAAGCATAAAATATTCACAATACACTCCAAGTCAATTGTAAATATGTTGCTACCTTTATTGCAAATGTTTTACACTCTCCCTAAAAGTCTTATATTACATGCCTGTTTGTGAGGATACATTTTCACCTGCCCGTTGGCCTTTTCACCCCAGAAACAGCTGTACATGCACATGTTTTATGTATCACCTTTTCAGAGAAAAGAAGATGATCTCAAGCACAAGAATCGGGTTCTAGAACAGTCCAAGCGGGAACTGGAGATTCATATAGAGAAGCTTGTGAAGGAGAGAGAGACAGCTGAGGAGAAGGTTCAAATTACCAGAACTTATTCCCACCAAGAAATACGGGTTTGTAGTCATGTATTCCAATAATTAATATTACTAACATTAAAAGTTTTTGTCAGTATCAATGGACATCATTGGCTCCAACTCTCACAGGGGTACCAGTAGAACTCCGCCTAATCATGGCACTTGATACTGGTCAAGTATCCCATTGTCTACATGAAAATGTATGGCCACCTGCCGTCAATGAAATTGGTCAACTTCTTGGTTGCAGTTGTGATCTCATAGAGAGAAAAAGACATATTTGGTGCAATGCAGGACCATGTTTTACGTTCTTTCTTTTCCTCTTACAGGATGTAAAGCTGGAACATGAAAAGGATATCGAGAAACTGAATAAAAAACTGAAGTGGTATGCGGAGAACCAGGAACTATTGGACAGAGATGCTCAGACGATCCGCAAGAAAAATGAAGAAATTGAGAAGCTGAAGGAAAAGATTGAGGAGCTCAAGTCTGAGGTAGGTGCAGTGTACTTGATATCTTGTTAGGGTGACGCTAGGGAAATATTGAAGCCTGTCATCTCTGAGATTCCAGGTTGGATTCCCCGTTGGACTCGCTCTTCTTGTGATTGAAAGGGACACTCTCTTTGTCAGAGCAGGTTTTTTCTGCGGACTTTCGTTGCCTCCAACTGTACATTGAATTGGCCAAGTTTGTTTCACAGTTATGAATGCCATACTTGGCGTCGGCTCTGCATTTAACATTCAAATCTTGTCCATGAGGATCCAGGTGCCATTCATCCACAGTTGAACCCACTGAATTCAAGTCCTAAGGCTTACAATCTTTGTTAGTACATGTATTCCTTTCTTTATCGCATTTGTGTTTTCTTCTTTGGCAGCCTGGACGAAAGAGACTGGAGAGTCAAGCTCGCATGAAGGAGAGAGCTATTGAGGCCAGAAAGGTCCAGGATCTACAGCGACAGGTCAAAGAATTAGAAAACATCTTGAAAAAGAGAAATCCAAACTCCCTGCCAGCGCTCATGTGGGCTGCATCATCGGTGCCCGAGACGAAATCGCCCTCTGTTGAGTACTTGGAGAATCGTGTTAAGAAGTTAGAGGAGGAGCTTGAGGCGCAGTGTGATGATGGCAGCAAGGGGATGCGTGTTCTGGAACAGAAGTACAATGCCATGAAGGTGAGTGGACATCCATGAGAAATTGTAGCAATGTGTGGTTTTTACATGCATGTAGCACCAGGAATTGAACCTGTGGCCTCTCTGTCACAAGTCCGACACTCCTACCCCTGCACCACCACGGTGTCTTGTCATTGAAACATCTTTATACTCATACTGTATGAGAGAACTTTTAATATGTACTGTCTTGATAGTCTTCCTCCTATCTGTTTTGGCAGTTTCAGTACGAGGATCGGATAAAGGAGTTGGAAGAACAGTTGAACGAGTTCACCAAACCCACAGAGCACTACCCGCATACACACTCCGTAGCTCTGCAGAAGGAACTAGAAACGGTGCGGGAGAGGTGTCGGAAGAAGGTTGCGGAGAAGGAAGTGGAAATTGAAAGACTGAACAAGGAGTTGACGAGTTTGAAAAATAAGGCTACCGGTAAGATGGGTTTGAAATACCATACAGTGGAACCTCTCTTAACGGACACCTATGCCAGTAGGACACATTTCAATTAAGTGCAGTCCCTGTTATTTCTCATCTCTTAATTCTCACCACATGATGTTGTATGAATATCACTCGGTCTTTTTCTTGCAGCAGCCGAAAAGAAGGAGGTCCAGATGTTGAAGGAATCTGAATTGGAACTTCAGCAGCGGGTAAAGGCACTTCAACTTGAACTGAGCAACAAGGACAAAGAAATAGCACTATGTAAGGTCAACATAGAGAACTTGAAGAAGGAGAAGGATCAGATTGTTATAGATAGTGCATTACACAGGGAGAGACACCTAAAAGGTAGGTTCCATCGTGAGAATTTTGTTTCTCGTTGACACTTTCTGGACACCACCATCCCATTTGGCATGTTTAGGCAGTACTTTTCATACGTGTACTTTGTATACATGTATTTGTCACTAGGCCTTTGTTCTGAGGTAAGTCTCACTTCTTTTGGAAGATTCTAAATCATGTTTTACGGACTTCGTTTTTCAGGAACTCAAGTAGTTGTTAAGAAGGGTAAGAAAAGAGGCCAGATTGAGGGCAGTGCCGAGCAGCTTCATGGCAAACAGTACCAACCAGATGCATTTAAAGGGCTTCATATATCAGATGTTGTGAGGGAGAATGATGACCTAAAAGTGAAGGTAAATTCATGTTACACTTACAGCTGTCCTGGTGATCATTTTGGGTGTCAGAGTTTCCCCATTTCCAAAGTGAATGACCACCAGTGCTCCGTTGAGTGCGCCAGTCATTTGGTTGATAATTGTTCTAGGCAGTAGCTTCACTGATGCCCAATGGCAACATGGTTGGTTGACGTAAGAGCTCTGTTGTGTATAACCTAGTACACAGCACTAGAGTAAAGCTAATATACCTCATGATCTTCTCCCTCTATTCTTGAGTGGAGATGGAGCAGGGAATAGTCGGTTGGTTTCAGCGTGATCAAATAAAAAAATCAACCTGGAAAATGGATTCATTTTCTCTGGTTTAATGATGCAATATTCTGTTTTTAAGGTCGAACGTTTACAGCTCGAAATTGACCAACAGCGTGTCGATCTTCAAAAAGCTTTGGCTGAGAAGGAATCAAGTACAAGAAGGATTCAGGAAAGTTTGGAGGATCAGGTGAGATTCAAATCAAGCAACTGCGTGTCCTTCCTTCTTGTAAACTCTGGTAAGCATTATGAGATACGAGTTGCAAAAAACCTAAAAACCCTGTGTGTCTTTATCTTTAGATCTCTGCCCTCAAAGCTGCCCACCGGGCCGAGATGTCGAAACTTGTCACAAGTCACGCCATGGAACACGGCGCATCCAAGGTTGCTGAATTACAGAGCAAGATCGAAACGCTGGAAGTGATGGTTGTACATCTAAAGGACCAGCTCCACAAGGCTGAGATGGAGGCGGAGCATGCGTCAGTGTTGAAGATACGGGAAGCAACTCTTGAAACTCAAGTAAAACAGCTCCTGGAAGATCTCCGTGATGCCAAGAAATCTCACACACCTGTAAGTCTTTTTCCATATCGAATTTTTAATAATAATAATGATAATGTGTGGGCTTATAGTGCCTTTTACATTTAAGTGTCAAGGCACTTCACATTATTACCCAGCCTAATCCAGAAACCTTTCTGTAGAAACCAAGGGCAGCTACAATCAAGCGCACACATGGACATTTCAGGCCAGTTGAGAGTATACAGAGTGGCACAGCCAGGGATTGAACCCGCAACCTTCCGATCACGAGTCCAACGCTCTAACCATTGTGCCACCGCGCTCCCCGAATTTTTAAGGCCCACTTTCAGTCAAATGTGCTGCCTGCCCGTCACATGGCAGTGGTTTGATTTTGCTCAAGTCAGTGGGAGTGAATCATCTATATATGTACACCAGTACCAACATGTCTTTCTTTTATGTGCACTTTTTTAGTATTCTCCGACGCGAATTCTTTCAGGAAATGCGACACTTTGAGAGCGTGCTGCACAAGATCTCGCTTCTGGAAGCAAAGCATTCACAACGGGAGAGAGACTTACAATCGATGATAAACCATAATAAACAACTCGCTACGGCAGAAATGGAAAAAGAAGTGGCGAAATGGAAACAGGTTGTTGAGGTGAAAAATCGTGAAATTGAAAAATTCCGCTTGGAGTTGGACTCAATCTTGGAAGTGTTGCGAGAGTTACAGAGACAAGGAGTTATACTGCCGTCTTTCTCAGGATTGGCACGGACTTGAAAGAAACATTCTAAGTTATGAAGACCAGGAGAAAATACTGTGCACCCAAGTCATGGACGATGAGCAGAATTTGTTGGACTGTGAATTATGTCAATGTTTGAGTAAACTTGGATTGCTAGTGGTCATGATGGTTGTTCAGGTATCGCAGATAGATAAAGTGCTGGTCCACTTTTTGCTTTACCACATTTATCATCTCCATGTGGTCTACCTCACAGTCTTCTCAAATGATACTGGATTGTACTGATTAGTGCTGGTTGCTGCTGCCAGTTGATTGAGGGATCATGAAAATGCCATGCTTGTCAATTACATCGATTTGATTCGTACATGGAATTAGTGCCTAAGGCTACTTTTACCAGCTGACATATCACTCAAGAAAGGGGCTGTGCCCTTGCCTTGTCACATATTTTTTTTATGAATTCATGTTTTTTGTTTAAAACATGTCATGAAATCAATTTATATTTCTAAATTTTATAAAAAAAACCGTTGCTGGATGTATACCATATGGTGTGCATATCGATTAAAGATTTTTTGTGGAAAGGCTGAGTTTTTGTCTTTTTGTTTTTTCAAGAAATGTCTGCGATGGGTCAAGAACATTGACAAAATGGTCAAATAAAAGCACAGTAGGAAGCCAGAGAAAACCCTGCGCTTTAGTGTTTATTTTCCTTTCGAGGTGGCAGCACTGCATGCATGGACCACTACCATCTCTGGTTTGTTATTAATTCTAAAGATGGCAGCAGCACTCACGTTAACTGGTTCCCTGCCCACTCCGCGAATATACATAAAATTGCGCTACGAGGGAAGCCACGGTGGTGTAGTGGTTTGGGAATTCGACTAGAGGTCAGAGGATCCCGGGTTCGAATCCCACTGGACGTGAGACTTTGGGCAAGTCTCTTTACCTCGCTGGGTCCACCCAGGTGCATGGGTAGTGGAACACTACAAAGGTAAATGACTAGTCTACAAATTTTCACGATCTGGTTTCATGTCTAATTCTAATTAAAAGAGGGAAGCACTGCATAGACCAAAATTTATTGGTGTCACCATTACCCTAAAGGTGGCAGCAGCGCATGGACCTTTAATTAATCACGTCCTGCTACATCATTGTAGTACTCCACACTCCACGCGTACACCATGGACGCATAGAAAAGCACGCTACCTTTCGCGTGTTCGCACCTGCTGCCACAGTCTGCCCGGAGGCTGACTTGTCCACACAAGCATCAAAATGGCTGCTACCCTGTCATTTCGTTGGTTAGAAATCCTTGAAAAAGAGTTTGATAAGGCGTTTGTGGATTTAGATTTACTTTTAGGAGAGATAGATCCTGATCAATGTGAACTGACCTACGATGGGAGACAGAAAATGACGGCGCTGAGTGCTGCATTTGCCCAACTCTGCCATAAAGCTCAGACCATTTTCCAGGCAAACGTGAAGTTGGAGGTGAGTGAGCATTCAATTCATTCATCAGTTCATTATTCATCATGTTCATTCATGCATGAGAGCCAACCAGGCCATGACCATCCATCCATGCGCATGTCATTCAAATCATCCAAATCCATGCAATCAAAGTGCAGGCTAGTAGGCCTAGGCCCCTAGCTGATTGCTGAGAGAAAGGCCTCATGGCGTCATGCAGTTCCCCTTCGCTTCGTTTCAGTGCAAAACATTTTCTGTTCATGTGTTGAGTGTTGTCAAAAAGGTTGCTAGCTTGTGCCTTGTGGGCCTTCGATTGATGACTTTTGTTTTTTCTTAGTTTTCAGCAGTCAATAACACATACATGTATGTTGTGCTGTGATTCATTCATCATGTTCATTCATCTGTCTATGTGTGTTCATCAGTAATCTGGCCCAGCCCAACACAACAAAATATCTCATACCCAAGAAGTCTCGCTGCTGCTGTTACCACGGTTCATAAGAACACCGATTCGGGACGCTGTTGCACCGAATCAGAGTTGGCTTTGGTTTGGTATGAAGTTTAACCGCAAGTTCTTATATGTTTATGGAATATAATGAACAGATATTGCGTATTATCCGCGAGATAATTGATTATTTTAATGAATGAACTCCGATTCTGGCTGTTGTTGAAAGCCAGGCCGATGTCAGCAGCTAATTCCCATATCTGCCTTGGACACAGCCGTGGTGCTACAGTGCTTGCCGTCGTTACGTCATCTTCTTCCCACTGATCAGCACAACACTATCAACAAACTCCATGGATTCGTGCTTTGAATTTCAGCGGAATGGGAATTTTTAATTTCCTCCAAAGATACGTACAGAATTTCCCCGTTACTCCACTGTGTACCATCTAGGCCTAACTGAAGTACCGTCAGGCCTACTGTATTCTCAACAATTTGCAATTGCATTGCAGTAATTATAATGGTATTCAATATAAGTACTCAGTTCGGGAAAGTTCCAAAATTGGAAGCGTTTCCGACTTTGGAAACGTTTCTTTTTTTGGAAGCTATTTTCGATTCCAATATAGCGGGAACGTTTCCGAATTTGGAAGCCAAGAGATAGAGATTCTGGCGGAACTGAGCCTTTTGATGATGATAATAGATGATTATCGATGATTGCAGCCAACTTACGCCAGCAATTCAGATTTCACGCCGTGGAATACAAGGTCACAGGTGCTGCCATCTGTTAGTGGAAAAAAACACTTCCCGATTTTTGCTTTTCATATCCCGATTGGGCCTAACGTGCAAGAAGGCCTACAAAGATTCCGATATCGGAATCGAAAACCGCTTCCGAAAAAGGAAACGTTTCCAACATCGGAATCGCTGGGCTTCCAAAATCAGAAACGTTTCCAAATTTGGAACTTTCCCGAACTGTACTAGTAGTAGTATATATGGGTCATTTTAAAATTGCTACAAAAATGTGTATGGTCCTGCAGCTGGCATTGTGATTTAATACCATGGACAGTAACTGAGGATGTTTGCTGATTTGTTTCCTGTCGGCCTACAGCTCATGAGCGCATTGACAAGTAGGCCTAGTATTCCTGGCAAACTTTTTTAGTACCGTAACCAAAACTTCATAGAATTTTCAGAATGAGCATTCTTCAACTAAGGAAACACTTGAATCAGTTGTTCATTTTTATGCCTGAATGCTGCTGCATACTGAGAAGAAAATTCTCCTTGTGAAATTGAAATCGATTTGTTGAGCAATAAGGAATCATATCAGATTCAGGTTGTAATTCTATGAGGATCGCTCATGAATTATTGATGGGATTGTTCAGAGTATCAATCATGATCTAATTCTCTCCCCTCGTTGGAGGTATCAAATAATAAATGGAGTACCGGGTACATGCACACTGGTTTGGTTAGATCTGGAGGTTTGTTAATGTTGGAAAGCTCTTGGCAAGGCAGTTCGAAAGTAATACCGGTACTGTTCATCTTGATATTCTGGGGTGAAAATACCACATGATATTTCTATGGAAATGTATTGAGACATGGTGATGTTACTGTTCAGAGCCTTATTAGTTACATGTAGGTATGCAATGGTGTGGGGTAATATATGGCAGTTTTGAATACAGGAGGAAACTGGAACCCTCGGTAATACTTGCACTGCTAAAGAGTGCCATCACTACATGTACCTCCTTATGAAAGGTTTGATGGAGAACCCAGGGAGGGGATGTGTTCAGTGCCTGGTCCTTCCCACCGCTGTTGCTCTGCCAAAGTGCCAGCCATTTAAGCCTGCCACACACTGGAGCTATCTGCTGAGCAAAAAGTCTTTCGAGACCGTTTGCTCAGCAGATAGCTTGCGCACGTGCGCGTATTTTTCGGTGAGTTTTCTGCCTCGCGAGGCAGGCTTTATCTCTGCCTCAGCCGGTCCATACATGGCATGAATTGCATTAATCCACGGGTGATTTTAATTGGTAATGTAGAGTGATATGTGATATTCCTGTTCTCTTGCCCGTGGCCTACAGTTTAGTGTTGATATTATGCCAGATTTGTGGATTTACAGAGAAACCATGTTAAGACACAGAGCTCTTTCATGTGCGAGGAACACTGTATGATGTATGGGATGTCTGAGGCTTTGGAATGACAAATCGTTGTATTTTTCCTTGTAATGCGTGTACACGTACTTGATGTATCATCTCCCTTTGTTGCATGAAAATAGACGTCTGACATTTCCATCCTAGGTATCTGCTGACATATCAGCCATATGGTTGCCATGGTTTTGGTTGTATTTCTTAGACTTCTCATTTCTTTGGAATATCTACAAAGTGAAAATGGAGAAGTACAATAGAAGCAGTCATGGCTGCTCACCTCTATAATCCATAGTATTGCCCTCTGTGAAAGTGATGTTTTATTTACCTGCCCTTCTCATTCTGTCATTCGTGTAAAAAGTGTTGTCTTTGACTCTTTCTGGTTTGAATAGGCAAAATTTGTGAAGAGCTGGTTTTGCTTCATGTGTATGCTGTCAAACAGTTGTAGTTCTGTCTTCATGAACATGAAGATTAACTCAGATTGGTGAGGTGCAAATGTTGTCTCATGAGTAGAATATCAGGATTCCAACATGCTGCTTAGAAATTGATGTATGAAAGAAATAATTTGAGCTGTTTTAACTTAATCATAATCAGACTTGTGTGCAAAATTGATTTTTGGATCCTTGGCGCCATATGGGCCTTTATATTCTGGCATATATGTCATAATGTGTACATTAATAAAACGTATCTCTGTATTTTATTCCTCTTTGGGCTAGATTGTAGTTTGTGTTGTATTGTGTAGTCTTGGGACTGTCTTTGTCTGTTGTTTTCTCAAGTTACAAACATGCTTAAAGCTGAACTAGATGAACTAAAAGCCCCCATGCGACGAGCAAGAGAAATGCTAACGCCCTGCAAACACCTCACACGAAGGCTCAGAAGATGATAGACCCGACGATGCCAGGAGGGCGCCACCTTATTTGTCTCAGGGCAACAGAGCTGTCAAGAACTCCGGATACGTCCTACACTACTCAAAGAAAAAAATATACTAATGTAGACGGGATTCGAACCATCCACCTTCTGATTTGTAATCCAACACTCTACCCACTCGGCCAACGAGCCAGCTGAAAAGAACATGCTTTGTGTTTGTCATAGATGTAGGCCTTCGACTTGCATAATAATACTAACTATGAACAAGAGAAAACACTCGAAGCGTACCAATAATATCCGTGGCCGAATGGGGAAGACGGTGGAGCAAATATAACAGGGCGCGGGTTCGATTCCCGGCTGGGTCGAACTTTTTTCTTTCGAAAAAAAGTGTTCGGCAGGAGCTCACCAGAGGATGTTGACACCTTGACAGCTCGAACACAAATAAGGTGGCGCCCTCCTGGCATCGTCGGGTCTATCATCTTCTGAGCCTTCGTGTGAGGTGTTTGCAGGGCGTTAGCATTTCTCTTGCTCGTCGCATGGGGGCTTTTAGTTCATCTAGTTCAGCTTTAAGTGTGAAAAACTAGATCCATACATTTTATTGAATGGTTTCAAGGCAGATGTGTTTGTTACACCCCATCAGGTTTCAAGAATTGGTTGTGTGTGCAAATCAAGCAAATCTCGAAGGGCACGTGTAAGTCTACTTGTCGGTTGCCATTCAATGATACAACACTCCCCTCTCTACCCCTACCCATGGATGGCACATGTCTGCTAGTGCTTGGCAGTATGTAAAAAAGTTGTACTTTTCAGAATCCCTTCCTCAAAAAATGGGTCACACTGTTCCATACTGAGCAATGTTTTTGTTGGCCAACAATCTTATTGGCAGTATTTCCCCTTGGCTTTTTCAGGCTCAACTGGTAGACATGCGACAGGATGCCGTCGAAGTACGAGCGACCAAAAGTATCCTTGAAAAAGAAGTCCACAATTTACTGCTGCAGTTACACCAAGCCCAGATTCAGGTGCACCAGAAGTCGGGCCATGTGGATGCAGATTCAGAAACAATACAGAAAAGACTTGTAAGTTGCTTGGCTGTGGTAACTTTTAAGGTGCTTAGGGCCGCATGCTCAGGTGGACTTCAGCCACACTTTCATAAGCCTTGACTTCTCAGTGCTTCAAGCAAAGAGAAAGTCTAACTTGAACAGCTATACTTAAGGCTGAAGTCCGACCCAAGCATACGGCCCTTAGTCTTTTGTCTCGAGACAAAGGCCCGTATTCTAGAACGTTCCTTAACGTTAAGGTCGACCTTAAGTCTATTGTAAAACCATCGAGAACAATAGATTTAAGGTGCACCTTAATGTTAAGGAACGTTCTAGAATACGGCCCATAGGATCCTTCGTTTGTCACAGATTTGCCATTCCATCAATGAAAAAAATGGCTTCTTACTTACCGGTAATAATACTAATAGTACATGTACTAGTAATATTAGACATATTAAAGTCAGGGTTTAATGCTGAGAACATGAGAAAAGTAGAACTGACACAGTTGTTGGGAGGAACTTGTATGCGTGATGATGTTTTTGCAGGAAGAAACTAAAGCAACATTATCAAGTGTGAGTTCACATTTGGTATGTGATTAAGTGTTCACATCTATGTTCACATCACAGGGGACAGCAGTTGACACTTCTTGCTACCACAACGGTTCACGCTGCTATAGCCTATTCTGTATTTTAGAAATGTCAGTCTTGTCCCTGTGGTATGTGATGTTGCGTATGAAGCTTTTGAAACTGATGATCTGTGTGTCGTGAAATGTCATCACAAAGTGCTAGCTTTATGGATTGATGGCGTTGACATGCTTTTGATATTGGCCAAAAATGCTATGGGTCGTGTTTAGCTTCCCCATGGATATTTTATTGGTTGTTTTCAACTCTCATCGCTCCCCAGAAGTGATCCAGCCTTCAGTAGTGCAAGGTCTTTCAAGTGAGGCCCTACATACCCTATGTTGTCCTATGTTGTCTCGGAAATGATCCAACCCTTGGCAATGCCAAGTCTTTGCCATTTTACACGTACTGTATAGGGCCTGTGCGGTCTCGGAAATGATCCGGCCTTTTGCAATTCAAGGTCTTTCGAGTGAAAGTTGTGTCTAGTCCCCAGAAATGGCCTTTAGCAAAGCAACTTGTCTTTCGAGTGAAAGTTATGTGCGATCCCAAGAAATGATCCAGCCTTTTGCACGAGGTCTTTCGAATGAAAGTTGTGTCTTATCCCCAGAAATGAACTGGCCTTTTGCAATGCAAGGTCTTTAGAGTGAAAGTTGTGTGTGTTCCCCAGAAATGATCCAGCCTTTAGCAGTGTCATTAAGGACACTGTTGACATTACCTCTTTCAGTAGTTCATCGACTGTTTACTCTTGCAGGAAGAGGAAATGGAGAAGAGGAAAGCAAATGCCATCACAGAAGCTCGTATCGAGGCAGAAGTAAAAGAGTTACGAAAAGAGAACCAGGAACTACGCCAGTATATTCTAGCATTACAAGGGGAAGTCTATGGAGCCAGATTAGCAGCAAAGTATTTAGATAAAGAATTGGCTGGAAGGTGAGGGTTTGGAGTTTCCATTCCAGCAGTGTATTAAAAATACGATGAAAAATTGACTCGAAGATGATCTCTGGCTAGTGTGTGCTTGGGATCCTAGCCTATCTCTCTATATGGACGGACCCAAATCAACATGATACATGGGCCATGTTCGGAAAGTGCGGAAATGCTCATCGCAGTTAATGGTCGATGTTGATTAAGATCACATTTGGGTAAGATAGAATGAGGCTATTGGGAATAGATAATGCTGATCCAGGAGATTGTTGATGATATGTCCCAGAAGTGGTCGTATGGTGCATGGTGGTGACAGTCATAAATGAGGCGCGTTCTGCTCGGTCAAGTGATGGTCCCCGGTGGCTTATACGAGACATTTTTATCCTGCTGATAGCTTCCATTCGATTGATTTTTCAATCCTAGGCTTCGTACATTGCACTGGACTATAGGCGAACTCTTCATATGGGTTTCTTGGCAGCAGCTGTTCATTTGTAGTACATGACTGCTGATAATTCCGTTGCGTCCACATTCCAGGACTTGTGTATCGACTGAAAGTGCTTGACAACACCATGATTCGTTGTCAAGATTTGGTAGATCAGACATATTTTGGCCAGATAGCTTTTCAGCTGTTTTGACCACATGTTGCCTTTCACTGCCACTGATTCTGGAGAAGAAGTGTCTCCAATGCCATGGTTCAAATATCACACCAAAGTCTTTTCAAACCCTTGCATTGCATCAGCACTTTCATGGCCCCGTGCCCTCTCTTGTCAAACAAGGATAGATTCCGTGTGCGATTTACCTTTGTCATAGGCTCATGATGGGTCAACAGCAGGCACACACACATGACATGGCTTATTTATGAAATTGACGCTGAATGTCATGTGCAGTAATAAAAGGGTTATGTTGTCCGTCCTTGATTTATTCTTGTTTTCAATAATCTGAGACTATCGGACCGATGTTTGAAGTAAAATACGTCATTACTGTCCATGCATTGAAATATTGGTACATTGTATGTGACGGTAACTATGGTAACAGTACGTTGTTTTCTGCCCAAGATGCATACCACATGCTTTTTGTGGGAAGTACCTTTTTACCTGTGTGATTCAAAGGAGATGGACAATTTTGCGCACTATTTTGCCATCGCCTGCAGCTGAGTCTTGTTTAGAAATGATAAATCATTGGTGCATGAATTTGGCAATGAATCAGTGGTTTTCCTCAAATCTAATGCACTCAGAGGGCTGCATTTTCCCCATTATCTGACAGCAGGTTGTGGTTACTGACTCAAGTTGTAATCCTTTGCAGATCATCAAAAAGTGCTTGTTTCCTTCCCATCGCATATTGTATGGTTGAAGACATTTAAAGGTTCTATACAAGTGAATTTCTGTTTGTCTGGTTCCTTCACTGCTCATATTGACAACTGCTATTCTGCCATGTTTAGTTTGAACCCTCGCAGTCAGCTCTCTGCTGTGCAGTTTTCAGTTTGTGGGCCTATATACTGACTGATGTCCCATATTCCTACCATGCTTCGTACAGTAATTCTTTATTACGGCACCTCTCAATCATGTCTCACTGTCAGAAAAGTCTTCATTCCTGACAAATCTACCGATTTAGCAGACTCTCAAATTATGTCAGCTCTCGTTAATGGTATTGCCTGCCAGTATGATTTGTGATGGATGAAGAACACACTGTTGCTTCACCATCGCTGGATTAGCATTGATTGATTGAAGGATATGGGTGCCTGTAGGATTCGTTTGGAGGTTCAGCTGTGACAGCTACTGCATTTCCTGCTGTTGACTTCCTGCTGATTCTCGTGTCACGTTGACTTCCCATCCTGAGCCTGCGTGGAACACTAGAGTGATTCTTATGCCTGTCTACATGATGTCTGATGATGGCCTATCGCAGTAGTTGGTTGTATTGGGCTGTAATTGGGATCCAACTTGGCAGGTGGTAGTCCCATCCCACCTCATCACTCTTGTCTTACATAGGCACTCCAGATGTGTAGATTTCATTCAGATGCTTTATAAGTACAGTCCCCCCCTCTCTATTATGAACCCTTCGGGGTACAGGGTTAAGTTCGTACTAACGCGGAGTTCGTAATAGCGAGGATTTACATACATGTCATGACATTTTGGGAGCCAGACGTTGGATTCGTAATATCCGGGAGTTCGTAAGATCGAGGTTCGTAAGAGCATGGGTGCACTGTACATAACACAATATTACCCGTGTCAGTGATAATGCCTGAAACTATGCTAACGTATCATTTCGTTTCATTTATTTGACCAACACAAGAAATAGAATTTACAAGAAATTGAATAAAGAAATAATGGTCGGGAGCACAGCAAGATCACGCAGTGATCGCTTGTACGTTGTGCCCCCTATCAACGTATCATGATTTTACTCAGAAAATCAATACTGATACCAGATGCAATCCTTTCCACCTTCAGAATTCAACAAATTCAGCTCCTGGGTCGTGATATGAAAGGTGCAGAACATGACAAGCTATGGAATCAACTGGAGGCCGAGATTCATCTGCATCGGCACAAGACTGTGATCAGGGCTTGTCGAGGTAGAACTCCAAACAGAAGAAGATTACCGATACCTCCTGGCCACGTAAGTGTAATCACGGGCAGATTATGTACCTGCTGTAGGTATCAATGATGAAGCAAAAAAATATCTTTAGAAGCTGAATTCCGTAGGTTGGTGGTGTCTGCCTGTACCAGTCAAGTTGACAGTCAGACATACAAATCCATGTCTGTGACCATGAGATCACCTCACTGACATGGTGTTCACTCCTAAACCTGTTAAATCTCTTTGTTATTGCAGGACTTTGCTACACTTAGGCGACGACAAGGTGTTGGAGAAATCAGACGAGTCAGACTAGTCAAAGATCACGAGGAGGGATTAGGAATGTCAATAACAGTAAGTCACTGCAACATGGATTTTAGTAGACGGGTGACTGTTGATACTTTTGTTGTTTAAGTACAGCAGCCATACCTCAACCCAATATTGTGTGCTTAGTAAATGTCGTCACAGCTTGTGAAATTCAAGAGGTTTTTTGAGTTCCGCTATCCAAAGATGTCCAATAATATGTTTATTTTTCTGTGGCAGTTTTGACCTGTATGTTAGAAGGGGATCAGTTGATCCATGAGTGACCCCTCTTCTGTGGATTTTGCAAGGGCTTCCATCTCCCAATAGAGGTCCTCCACATCAAGTAATAACCCCTGCTGCATCAAGTGATAGTCCCTGTCAGTGCCTTATGATGTTCCTTACCCTTTACTTGCAGGGCGGGAAGGAGCATGGCGTACCTATCCTTATCTCGGAGATTCATCCTGACCAACCAGCTGAGCGATGCCAGGGTCTCTACATAGGCGATGCCATATTATCTGTCAACGGTTTAGATCTCAGAAGTGCAAAACACGCAGAAGCTGTGTCTATATTGTCACAACAGGTATGCATTGGTTTTACCAGGATGCTGGCTCTTACCGGTACTTTCTTAATATGATCAAAGGGTGTCTGTGAAAAATTTACGTCTGTTGCCCGTGTCTTTGAGGTTTTCAACACCAATATCTGGGTTGGTGAGACAAAGACGAAGTAATTTTCAAAAAAAGACAAACAGATGGAAAGTTTCTTACTCATGGCCCCTTTCTTTCATAGTACAAAGGTACAATGAGACATGTACTTCTTTGAAAAGAAGGTCCTAGCTTTTAAGTTTGTTGTAAATATGATGTCTTCCAGTTCTAAAAGAGATATCGTTTATGGTAGCTTGACGTCAAATGCCCTGCTGCCCTGTCTCTGATGTCATCTAGCATAAAACCGATTTCTTATTTCAGCAAGGAGAAATAGAAATGGAAGTGGTGTTTGTAGCTCCAGATGAGGATAGTGATGACGACAATGCTGAATATGAAGATGACAATGGATTCCGGTAAATAGATATCAATATAACATATCACATGTGCTGTTACAAATGTTTATGTTTCATTGTTTCTGTCATTAAACCAGGCCTTTGACAATCATATTTGTCACATGTGACACGGTACCTCCTGGTTATGTTTTAAGGGACATTTTTTGCCTCTTCCTTTATTGAGCTTGATATCAACAATCCAGAAGGTTACGGTATTGAACCTGATATCAGCTAGCCATAACCGTATGGAGCCTGAAATCAGCTAGCCATAACCGTATTGGGCCTGATATCAGCTAGCCATAACCGTATGGAGCCTGAAATGAGCTGACCATAACCATTGATAATGTCTTTTCTAAATATATTTCGCATTTCCCTTGCCTCTTTCTTCAACATTAGGCAGCATTTCCCTCTTCTTTCCAGGTATCGAATGTATGAGGATGATTTAGTCAGCGAAACTAGCCAGAGTAGTCAAGGTCAGGGTGGAGGTCAAACAAATGGTAGCGTCTCGCCTGCCAAACAGAACAGCTTAGGTAACGATGTCATGGCGGCATCGGCGGAACATTCCAGAACATCTAGTCGTAACACTGCTGCAAGGTGAGTTGAAGACAATGACAGCTGCGTGGTGCATGAGACAATTATTTCAAATATCTGCAGTCAGAGTGTATCGAGTTTGTGTGTATTTTGGTCAGAATCAGTGTTCTGCAAATATAGTCTGTTCAGTTGGTCCAGAAGGTAAGGTATCCACCAGGTTAAATTCACAAGTTTTTGTTGGCTAGTAAGAAGTATTTACTCGGCAATTAGGGCTAGACTTTCGATGACGAGCACTCAGGTTGATTGTCAAGTATAGCCCAAGTGTGATGGTGTAGAAGGTAGCATACGAGTCATGTAGTGTAGGCCTACTTTCAATACAGAAGCTCGCTCTATTTATGAGTCTGGCTCTCAGCCCAATAGACTCTATCACTCCAAAAGAGCGCAGCACCTTACGGGGGTAGCGTCATGATGTCCCGCACGTCATTTCTGAACGCATGACGTGACTCGAAAAAAAATCCCGTTGTTTCAGCGATCATGACGTCGTGACACAATCTGATTTTTTTTCGTCTCGCCTCAAAACATCATGAATGACGTGCGGGACGTCATGACGCTGACCCCTGTACGGTGCTGCGCTCTTTTGGAGGAATATCGTCTATTGAGAACCTTGGAACCACAGTCGTTGATAAGTTTGGGGTAAAACCCTTTGTGCTTATTACGTGAATTTCGTTGTGATAAAAGTTTCATCAAAAAATTACATCACGATTGCACCTACCAGTCAGTAGGACCAGTGACTTACTGTGTTACTGGTGGAGAAATCTTTGGACTCAAATTGGACACAAAAGCAGGTTCTCCATGCGTTCTCATATCATTCTGATGTGCGAGTGTGTCCAGGGCCGTCATGCCAGCATATCTGAGATATGACAGGGCATGCCAATTCATGCATCTTTTCAGTGCAAAAGGGATTATGAAATGTACACTGACTGTGGGTGTGCTTTAGTATGAACTGAACATACACAAAATTCAAGGGAATTTTTGAAATATTACAAGTGAACACCATTCACTGTACAGTGTATAATTCTTGATTTGTTTTAAGTTCCCCTCTATGCTTTTGCCATAGCTGCACATCTTCCACACACAAGGCCATTGATTAGATTTCTAGACCATGCTATCATCATCTCTTGCTCATTTTCAATGAACCACATTTTAAGTTCAACCTGTCTCACTGTCTTTATATTACACACCAGTCCCTTTCTGCTTGACTTCGTGAAAGAAGCTACCCTTTGAAGGTAAAGAAATGAAAAAATGTGACATTGGCTCCCTTCGGAGGACGACGTCACGTTGTTGTTTTGGCATGATTGTAACAAGCAGTGGCGTGTTTTTCTAAATGCAAGTAAAATTATAATTTATTAATCTTAGTTAAATCTTAATTTTGTAATACTAATTTCCTTTGCTTTGATATATTGCCATTGGGTTGGGTGGCCAATGAAAAAATAGAAATTGCACTGAGTTGCATTGGGAACTCTCTAAAATTTCCATGATGTTGAAGACTGGTACTCAAAACCTTATTCTGCTTTTCCAGTCACACATTTTGAGACATTTTAGCTTGGTTATGTTCATAATTTGATAGACCACCTAATTATTGGCCGCCATTTTGATGTAAATTTCAGTGAAATTTCCACTCAAGCTATATTAGTTGAAGTAATGCTTCTTTAGTCACTGCATTAACATACAGGATCGTTCTCTTCCAATGCCTTTAGATTCATCATTTTGGCAGTACCGGTACTTGGTTAGTGCCAACCATTTCCCAGTTTACAGCAGTCCGAGACCAAGCTAATTTCAGATTTATTTGGCAAAAAAAGGGTCCATAATTTACCTCGTTACCTGAATCTCAACACCAACCAAATTATTCACTTCCCTGTCTTTATTCTCCTGTTTATTTCTGAGTTAACGCTACCTTTTGTTGATTTCAACAGATCTTCCAAACGTTAAGGTATCATGTTTTATATGATAGTTCCGGTTGGCATGCTATCTACATTAGGTGATTTGTTTCAAGTTGTGCATTGCTTCTAACCCACCTGCAAGAGAAGCTTTCCTGCCAGCTGTTCAACCAGCCTATAACGTACAATGCTTCTGTGATGTTTGCCCTGTCAAACGTCAGGCCATTTGCTTACCCCGGTACTCATTGGTTGGTTCAAATGGCACCGGTACTGGTTACCTAATTACCGGTAGCTTGTGTATTAACCAGTCAGCTGTCTGGCTGTGATCAACCTTCACCAAACAAGTGAAAGTTACTGATTGTCATATCCATCACTCTGCCAAATGTTTGGGGATAATCAGTTTTAAGATAAAGAATGGTAGGAACGCTTACCCTGCAGGTGGATTTCTTTTTTCCAGGATTTTTGCACTCGTAGCTTTCATGATAATCAAAACCTCAACATCTACACAATTATCAAACTATTTTGTATTGATTCAAAGTGTGCCTGGTATCCTTCAGTTTTCATTCATTAATTGTCTTCAGTATATAAGTTTTGGGGCTGATTTAAAACGATCCCGCATGCATGGTAAAATTGGGCATTATTTTGGGACATGGTATATTTGAGAATTATCCTAGACTGGTAGTAGGGTTTTGCATTCTACTGTTCTAGCTTGTTTTAGGTGGTGATTAGTCTGTCCTTGCTTGCATCCTACTTGAACCTGTACCTTCTGATTTCATATCTAAGTATCCAGGTCAAACATTCTTGCATAAAGTGGCTCCACACTTAAAATTGCATTTGGGTAAAGTTTTTTGAGCCTTCCTTCTGATTTAATTACACTTTATGTATTCTGATTCAAAGTAATTTAGGATCGGCCATTTCTCCAAGACAAAGAAATATCTCAGCTTAGTGAACTTGAATATGAAAACTGCTAATTAAATTGTAAGTCACTCTCCACCCATAGACCATGTCTGGATCTTGTATACCATGTCTGGTATACAAATGTAGCAGATGAAGTTGGTTGATCAGACATTTGTTTGTTCGCACGCACGTGAATTTGTTGACATGTGATTTTGTCATAAAAATAAGACTGGCATCTCAAATTATATTTTGCAGTTTGGAGAATTCGCGGCCACTAACGGAGGAGAATATGCTTTCATCAATCACACCAAGCAGTGCCAACTTCTCCCCGACGCAAAAGCCCGATAACACGGCATTGGACAAACCACTGGTTGTTCTAGCCAATCAGGAGGAAGAAACCTCTGCGCCTCTCGTCGTCGTGGAGGCGCTTGCATCACTGCCAGATGTTAGTCAGAATAAAGGAGTGACAGATGCTGCTGGGGATTCATCAAATGAAGGCAAAAATATAAGCTGATTTTGAAAAACTCATGAAAAATGTAAAATTTTAGTGTGTCAACTCTATTTTGACTAGTATTGTGTGGAACACAATAGTGAGGGAATTATGTGAATGTGCCGGGTATATGGAAAATGGCATAATGAATACAGGTACCAAACATTGAGTGTGGTTTGCCCCTTCTCATTTACATGTATGGCTTTATCCTGGTGTCATTGTGGCATTTTCAGTTACCCGGTGTATACATGTACTTAATATAACACCGGTTCATAACAGCTAAGGAATAATCAGCTTAACAATTATAGTGACCCTCCGCTACAAAACCGGTGTATCCCCATTTCGCCTACACCTATTTTGCCTACACCCATTTCGCCTATTCCCCATTTCGCCTACACCCACTTCGCCTATTCTCCATTTCGCCTATTCCCCATTTCGCCTATTCTCCATTTCGCCTACACCCATTTCGCCTATTCACCATTTCGCCTACACCCATTTCGCCTATTTATTATTTTGCCTACACCCATTTCGCCTACTCACCATTTCGCCTAAACCCGTTTCGCCTACTCACCAATTCACCATATGATAAATGTATGTGTTTTCAAAGCACTGAACAAACCCTGTAATTCTTTTGGCAGCAAAAGTTGGGTGAAAATCAATTTAAAAATTCATGCGAATCAATTTGCAAGATGGAGGATCAGGCAGTAACATTTGTTACTGATGGAGGATCAGGCAGTAACATTTGTACCGACTAGCAAAGGGGGAGAACACCTGATATAATCAGGAATATAAATTTCGATTAAACCGCCGTTTGAATGAAGGAAAGCGATATTGGGAGTCTTGTCTGGAAACATGTCGACAGATGAAAATATTTTAATTGAGATCCCAGATGTCTGGTTGGAGGTGTCTCCAGTATTGTCAACAATAAAGAAGCTGGTCATCTACAGGTACCGGTACACCTGGGGGAAGCCATGTAAGCCTGGTGCAAAAATACACATGCCCTTGTTGAGCAATAAGGAATCATATCAGATTCAGGTTGTAATTCTATGAGGATCGCTCATGAATTATTGATGGGATTGTTCAGAGTATCAATCACGATCTAATTCTCTCTCCTCGTTGGAGGTATCAAATAATAAATGGAGTACCGGGTACATGTACATGCACACTGGTTTGGTTAGATCTGGAGGTTTGTTGGAAAGCTCTTGGCAAGGCAGTTCGAAAGTAATACCGGTACTGTTCATCTTGATATTCTGGGGTGAAAATACCACATGATATTTCTATGGAAATGTATTGAGACATGGTGATGTTACTGTTCAGAGCCTTATTAGTTACATGTAGGTATGCAATGGTGTGGGGTAATATTTGGCAGTTTTGAATACAGGGGGAAACTGGAACCCTCGGTAATATTTGCACTGCTAAAGAGTGCCATCACTACCTCCTTATGAAAGGTTTGCTGGAGAACCCAGGGGATGTGTTCAGTGCCTGGCCCTTCCCACCGCTGTTGCTCAGCTCTGCCAAAGTCAGTTCGGGAAAGTTCCGAATTTGGAAACGTTTCTGATTTTGGAAGCCCAGCGATTCCAATATTGGCAACGTTTCTTTTTTCGGAAGCGGTTTTCGATTCCGATATCGGAATCGGTGTAGGCCTATTTGCATGTTAGGCCTAATCGGGATATGAGTATCAAAAATCGGGAAGTGTTTTTTTCCATTAACAGATGGCAGCACCTGTGACCTTGTATTTCACGGCGTAAAATCTGAATTGCTGGCGTAAGTTGGCTGCAATCATCGATAATCATCAATTATCATCATCAAAAGGCTTGATTGTGCCATAATCTCTGGGCTTCCAAATTCAGAAACGTTCCCGATATTGGAATCGAAAATCGCTTCCAAAAAAAGAAACGTTTCCAAAGTCGGAAACGTTTCCAATGTTTGAACTTTCCCGAACTGAAGTGCCAGTCATTTAAGCCTGCCGCACACTGGAGCTATGTGCTGAGCAAAAAGTCATTCGAGACCGTATGCTCAGCAGATAGCTCGCGTGCGTGGGTATTTTTCGGTGAGTTTTCTGCCTCGCGAGGCAGGCTTTTACCTGCCTCAGCCGGTCCATACATGGCATAAATTGCCTTAATCCACGGGTGATTTCATTGGTATAATGTAGAGTGATATGTGATATTCCTGTTCTCTTGCCCGTGGCCTACAGTTTAGTGTTGATATTATGCCAGATCTCTGGATTTACAGAGAAACCATGTTAAAGACACAGAGCTCTTTCATGTGCGAGGAACACTGTATGATGTATGGGATGTCTGATGCTTTGGAATGACATATCATTGTATTTTTCCTTGTAATGCGTGTACACGTACTTGATGTATCATCTCCCTTTGTTGCATGAAAATAGACGTCTGACATTTCCATCCAAGGTATCTGCTGACATATCAGCCATATGGTTGCCATGGTTTTGGTTGTATTTCTTAGACTTCTCATTTCTTTGGAATATCTACAAAGTGAAAATGGAGAAGTACAATAGAAGCAGTCATGGCTGCTCACCTCTATTCTATAATCCATAGTATTGCCCTCTGTGAAAGTGATGTTTTATTTACCTGCCCTTCTCATTCTGTCATTCGTGTAAAAAGTATTGTCTTTGACTCTTTCTGGTTTGAATAGGCATAATTTGTGAAGAGCTGGTTTTGCTTCATGTGTGTGCTGTCAAACAGTTGTAGTTCTGTCTTCATGAACGTGAAGATTAACTCAAATTGGTGAGGTGCAAATGTTGTCTCATGAGTAGAATATCAGGATTCCAACATGCTGCTCAGAAATTGATGTATGAAAGAAATAATTTGATCTATTTAATTATAATCACACTTGTGTGCAAAATTGATTTTTGGATCCTTGGCGCCATATGGGCCTTTATATTCTGGCATGTGACATATGTGTACATTAATAAAATGTATCTCTGTATTTTATTCCTCTTTGGGCTAGATTGTAGTTTGTGTTATATTTGTGTAGTCTTGGGACTGTCTTTGTCTGTTGTTTTCTCAAGTTACAAACATGCTTACATGTAGTGTGAAAAATTAGATTCATACATTTTATTGAATGGTTTTAAGGCAGGTGTTTGTTACACCCCATCAGGTTTCAAGAATTGGTTCTGTGTGCAAATCAAGCAAATCTCGAAGGGCATGTGTATATCTATTTGTCTGTTGCCATTCAATGATACAACACTCCCCTCTCTACCCCCACCCATGGATGGCACATGTCTGCTTATATCAGTCTTGTAAAGTTGTACTTTTCAGAATCCCGTCCTAAAAGGGCCACATTCTTAATACATACTGAGCAATATTTTTGTTGGCTAACAATCTTATTGGCAATACATGTATTTCCCCTTGGATTTTTCAGGCTCAACTGGTAGACATGCGGCAGGATGCTGTTGAAGTACGAGCGACCAAAAGTATCCTTGAAAAAGAAGTCCACAATTTACTGCTGCAGTTACACCAAGCCCAGATTCAGGTGCACCAGAAGTCGGGCCATGTGGATGCGGATTCAGAAACAATACAGAAAAGACTTGTAAGTTGCTTGGCTGTGGTAACTTTTAAGATGCTTAGGGCTGTATGCTCAGGTGGACTTCAGCCACACTTTCATGTCTTGACTTTTCTCAATGCTTCAAACAAAGATAAAGGGCCGTATTCACGGACCGCACTTTAGCCTAAAGTATAGCTTAAGTTAGACTTTCTCTATGCTTGAAGCATTGCGAAAAGTCAGACTTTAATGAAAGTGTGACCCGTGCATATGGCCCAAAGTCTAACTTCAGCTACACTTTAGGCTGAATTCCGACCCAAGCATACGGCCCTTAGTCTTTTGTCTCCTTCCTTTGTCACAGATTTGCCATTCCATCAATGAAAAAATGGCTTCTTACTTAGTACATGTACTACTAATATTAGACCATGAGAACATGAGAAAAGTAGAACTGACACAGTTGTTTGGAGGAACTTGTATGCGTGATAATGTTTTTGCAGGAAGAAACTAAAGCAACATTATCAAGTGTGGGTTCACATTTGGTATGTGATTAAGTGTACATGTGTTCACATCTATGTTCACATCACAGGGGACAGCAGTCGACACTTCTTGCTACCACAATGGTTCACGCTGCTATAGCCTACTAGTATTCTGTATTTTAGAAAATGTCAGTCTTGTCCCTGTGGTATGTGATGTTGCGTATGAAGCTTTTGAAACTGATGATCTGTGTGTCGTGAAATGTCATCACAGAGTGCTAGCTTTATGGATTGATGGCGTTGACATGCTTTTGATATTGACCAAAAATGCTATGGGTCGTGTTTAGCTTCCCCATGGATATTTTATTGGTTGTTTTCAACTCTCATCGCTCCCCAGAAGTGATCCAGCCTTCAGTAGTGCAAGGTCTTTCAAGTGAAGCCATACATACCCTATGTGGTCTCGGAAATGATCCAACCCTTGGCAATGCCAAGTCTTTGCCATTTTACACGTACTGTATAGGGCCTGTGTGGTCTCGGAAATGATCCGGCCTTTTGCAATTCAAGGTCTTTGATTGAGTGAAAGTTGTGTCTCATCCCCAGAAATGATCTGGCCTTAACAAAGCAATGTCTTTCGAGTGAAAGTTATGTACGATCCCCAGAAATGATCCAGCCTTTTGCACGAGGTCTTTCGAATGAAAGTTGTGTCTCATCCCCAGAAATGAACTGGCCTTTTGCAATGCAAGTTCTTTTGACTGAAAGTTGTGTGTGTTCCCCAGAAATGATCCAGCCTTTAGCAGTGTCATTAAGGACACTGTTGACATTACCTCTTTCAGTAGTTCATCGACTGTTTACTCTTGCAGGAAGAGGAAATGGAGAAGAGGAAAGCAAATGCCATCACAGAAGCTCGTATCGAGGCAGAAGTGAAAGAGTTACGAAAAGAGAACCAGGAACTACGCCAATATATTCTAGCATTACAAGGGGAAGTCTATGGAGCCAGATTAGCAGCAAAGTATTTAGATAAAGAATTGGCTGGAAGGTGAGGGTTTTGAGTTTCCATTCCAGCAGAGTATTAAAAATAAGATGAAAAATTGACTCGAAGATGATCTCTGGCTAGTGTGTGCTTGGTATCCTAGCCTATCTCTCTACAATGTACATGTATATGAACGGACCCAAATCAACATGATACATGGGCCATGTTCGGGAAGTGCGGAAATGCTCGTCGCAGTTAATGGTCGATGTTGATTAAGATCACATTTGGGTAAGATAGAATGAGGCTATTGGGGATAGATAATGCTGATCCAGGAGATTGTTGATGATATGTCCCAGAAGTGGTCGTATGGTGCATGGTGGTGACAGTCATAAATGAGGCGCGTTCTGCTCGGTCAAGTGATGGTCCCCGGTGGCTTATACGAGACATTTTCATCCTGCTCATAGCTTCCATTCGATTGATTTTTCAATCCTAGGCTTCGTACATTACACTGGACTATAGGCAAACTCTTCATTCTGGGTTTCTTGGCAGCAGCTGTTCATTTGTAGTGGCCTACATGACCGCTGATAATTCCGTCCACATTCCAGGACTTGTGTATCGACTGACAGTGCTTGACAACACCATGATTCGTTGTCAAGATTTGGTAGATCAGACATATTTTGGCCAGATAGCTTTTCAGCTGTTTTGACCACATGTTGCCTTTCACTGCCACTGATTCTGGAGAAGAAGTGTCTCCAATGCCGTGGTTCAAATATCACACCAAAGTCTTTTCAAACCCTTGCATTGCATTAGCACTTTCATGGCCCCGTGCCCTCTCTTGTCAAACAAGGATAGATTCCGTGTGCGATTTACGTTTGTCATAGGCTCATGATGGGTTAACAGCAGGCACACGCACATGACATGGCTAATTTATGAAATTGACGCTGAATGTCATGTGCAGTAATAAAAGGGTTATGTTGTCCGTCCTTGATTTATTCTTGTTTTCAATGATCTGAGACTATCGGACCGATGTTTGAAGTAAAATACGTCATTACTGTCCATGCGTTGAAATATTGGTACATTGTATGTGACGGTAACTATGGTAACAGTACGTTGTTTTCTGCCCAAGATGCATACCACATGCTTTTTGTGGGAAGTACCTTTTTACCTGTGTGATTCAAAGGAGATGGACAATTTTGCGCACTATTTTGCCATCGCCTGCAGCTGAGTCTTGTTGAGAAATGATAAATCATTGGTGCATGGATTTGGCAATGAATCAGTGGTTTTCCTCAAATCTAATGCACTCAGAGGGCTGCATTTTCCCCATTCACTGACAGCAGGTTGTGGTTACTGACTCAAGTTGTAATCCTTTGCAGATCATCAAAAAGTGCTTGCTTCCTTCCCATCGCATATTGTATGGTTGAAGACATTTAAAGGTTCTATACAAGTGAATTTCTGTTTGTCTGGTTCCTTCACTGCTCATATTGACAACTGCTATTCTGCCATGTTTTGTTTGAACCCTCACAGTCAGCTCTCTGGTCTGCAGTTTTCAGTTTGTGGGCCTACGGTATATACTGACGGATGTCCCGTATTCCTACCATGCTTTGTACAGTAATTCTTTATTACGGCATCTCTCAATCATGTCTCACTGTCAGAAAAGTCTTCATTCCTGACAAATCTACCGATTTAGCAGACTCTCAAATTATGTCAGCTCTCGTTAATGGTATTGCCTGCCAGTATGATGTGTGATGGATGAAGAACACACTGTTGCTTCACCATCGCTGGATTAGCATTGATTGATTGAAGGATATGGGTGCCTGTAGGATTCGTTTGGAGGTTCAGCTTTGACAGCTACTGCATTTCCTGCTGTTGACTTCCCGCTGATTCTCGTGTCACGTTGATTTCCCATCCTGAGCCTGCGTGGAACACTAGAGTGATTCTTATGCCTGTCTACATGTTGTCTGATGATGGCCTATCGCAGTAGTTGGTTGTATTGGGCTGTAATTGGGATCCAACTTGGCAGGTGGTAGTCCCATCCCACCTCATCACTCTTGTCTTACATAGGCACTCCAGATGTGTAGATTTCATTCAGATGCTTTATAAGTACAGTCCCCCCCTCTCTATTATGAACCCTTCGGGGTACAGGGTTAAGTTCGTACTAACGCGGAGTTCGTAATAGCGAGGATTTACATACATGTCATGACATTTTGGGAGCCAGACGTTGGATTCGTAATATCCGGGAGTTCGTAAGATCGAGGTTCGTAAGAGCATGGGTGCACTGTACATAACACAATATTACCCGTGTCAGTGATAATGCCTGAAACTATGCTAACGTATCATTTCGTTTCATTTATTTGACCAACACAAGAAATAGAATTTACAAGAAATTGAATAAAGAAATAATGGTCGGGAGCACAGCAAGATCACGCAGTGATCGCTTGTACGTTGTGCCCCCTATCAACGTATCATGATTTTACTCAGAAAATCAATACTGATACCAGATGCAATCCTTTCCACCTTCAGAATTCAACAAATTCAGCTCCTGGGTCGTGATATGAAAGGTGCAGAACATGACAAGCTATGGAATCAACTGGAGGCCGAGATTCATCTGCATCGGCACAAGACTGTGATCAGGGCTTGTCGAGGTAGAACTCCAAACAGAAGAAGATTACCGATACCTCCTGGCCACGTAAGTGTAATCACGGGCGGATTATGTACCTGCTGTAGGTATCAATGATGAAGCAAAAAAATATCTTTAGAAGCTGAATTCCGTAGGTTGGTGGTGTCTGCTTGTACCAGTCAAGTTGACAGTCAGACATACAAATCCATGTCTGTGACCATGAGATCACCTCACTGACATGGTGTTCACTCCTAAACCTGTTAAATCTCTTTGTTATTGCAGGACTTTGCCACACTTAGGCGACGACAAGGTGTTGGAGAAATCAGACGAGTCAGACTAGTCAAAGATCACGAGGAGGGATTAGGAATGTCAATAACAGTAAGTCACTGCTGCGAGTATTTTAGTAGAGGGGTGACTGTTGATACTTCTGTTGTTTAAATACAGCAGCCATACCTCAACCAAATTTTGTCTACTTATAAATGTCGTCACAGCTTGTGAAATTCAAGAGGTTTTTTGAGTTCCACTCTCCAAAGATGTCCAATAATACGTTTGACTGTGGCATTTTTGACCTGTATGTGAGAAGGGGATAAGTCAGTGAGAGTCCCTTCTTCGGTGGATTTTGCAAGGGCATCTCACAAGATCGATCTTCTACAATGAGTGATATGTCATGTCAAGCCAAGGTGCCTTATGATGTTCCTTACCCTTTACTTGCAGGGTGGGAAGGAGCATGGCGTACCTATCCTTATCTCGGAGATTCACCCCGACCAACCAGCTGAGCGATGTCAGGGTCTCTACATAGGCGATGCCATATTATCTGTCAACGGTTTAGATCTCAGAAGTGCAAAACATGCAGAAGCTGTGTCTATATTGTCACAACAGGTATGCATTGGTTTTACCAGTCTTGAGTTCCCAGGATGCTGCCTCTTACTTTCTTAATATGATCAAAGGGGTGTCTGTGAAAAATTTACGTCTGTTGCCTGTGTCTTTGAGGTTTTCAACACCGATATCTGGGTTTGTGAAAAATTTACGTCTGTTGCCTGTGTCTTTGAGGTTTTCAACACCAATATCTGGGTTTGTGAGACAAAGACGAAGTAATTTTAAAAAAAAGACAAATCAGATGGAAAGTTTCTTACTCATGGCACCTTTCTTTCATAGTACAAATGTATAATGAGACATGTATTTCTTTGAAAAGAAGGTCCTAGCTTTTAAGTTTGTTGTAAATATGATGTCTTCCAGTTCTAAAAGAGATATTGTTTATGGTAGCTTGACGTCGAATACCCTGCAGCCCTGTCTCTGATGTCATCTGGCATAAAACCTGTTTCTTATTTCAGCAAGGAGAAATAGAAATGGAAGTGGTGTTTGTAGCTCCAGATGAGGATAGTGATGACGACAATGCTGAATATGAAGATGACAATGGATTCCGGTAAATAGATATCAATATAACATATCACAAGTGCTGTTACAAATGTTTATGTTTCATTGTTTCTGTCATTAAACCAGGCCTTTGACAAATCATATTTGTCACATGTGACGCGGTACCTCCTGGTTATGTTTTAAGGGGCACTTTTTGCCTCTTCCTTTATTGAGCTTGATGTCAACAATCCAGAAAGTTATGGTATTGAACCTGGTATCAGCTAGCCGTAACCGTATGGAGCCTGAAATCAGCTAGCCATAACCGTATTGGGCCTGAAATCAGCTAGCCATAACCATATTGAGCCTGATATCAGCTAGCCAGCCATAACTGTATAAAGCCAGATATCAGCTAGCCATAACCGTATTGGGCCTGATATCAGCTAGCCATAACCGTATGGAGCCTGATATCAGCTGACCATAACCATTGATAATGTCTTTTCTAAATATTTTGCATTTCCCTTGCCTCTTTCTTCAACATTAGGCAGCATTTCCCTCTTCTTTCCAGGTATCGAATGTATGAGGATGATTTAGTCAGCGAAACTAGCCAGAGTAGTCAAGGTCAGGGTGGAGGTCAAACAAATGGTAGCGTCTCGCCTGCCAAACAGAACAGCTTAGGTAACGATGTCATGGCGGCATCAGCAGAACATTCCAGAACATCAAGTCGTAACACTGCTGCAAGGTGAGTTAAAGACAATGGCGGCTGCGTGGTGCATGAGATGATTATTTCAAATATCTGCAGTCAGAGTGTATCGAGTTTGTGTGTATTTTGGTCAGAATCTGTGTTCTGCAAGTAGAGTCTGTTCAGTTGGTCCAGAAGGTAAGGTATCCACCAGGTTAAATTCACAAGTTTTTGTTGGCTAGTAAGAAGTATTTACTCGGCAATTAGGGCTAGACCTTGGATGACAAGCACTCAGGTTGATTGTCAAGTACGTTCTCATGTCATTCTGATGTGCGAATGTCTCCAGGGCCATCATGCCAGCATATCTGAGATATGACAGGGCATGCCAATTCATGCATGTTTTCCAGTGCAAAAGGGAATATGAAATGTACACTGACTGTGGGTATGCTTAAGTATGAACTGAACATACACAAAATTCAAGGAAATTTTTGAAATACTACAAGTGAACACCATTCATTGTACAGTGTATAATTCTTGATTTGTTTTAAGTTCCCCTCTATGCTTTTGCCATAGCTGCACATCTTCCACACACAAGGCCATTGATTAGATTTCTAGACCATGCTATCATCATCTCTTACTCATTTTCAATGAACCACATTTTAAGTTCAACCTGTCTCACTGTCTTTATATTACACACCAGTCCCTTTCTGCTTGACTTCGTGAAAGAAGCTACCCTTTGAAGGTAAAGAAATGAAAAAATGTGACATTGGCTCCCTTCGGAGGACGACGTCACGTTGTTGTTTTGGCATGATTGTAACAAGCAGTGGCGTGTTTTTCTAAATGCAAGTAAAATTATAATTTATTAATCTTAGTTAAATCTTAATTTTGTAATACTAATTTCCTTTGCTTTGATATATTGCCATTGGGTTGGGTGGCCAATGAAAAAATAGAAATTGCACTGAGTTGCATTGGGAACTCTCTAAAATTTCCATGATGTTGAAGACTGGTACTCAAAACCTTATTCTGCTTTTCCAGTCACACATTTTGAGACATTTTAGCTTGGTTATGTTCATAATTTGATAGACCACCTAATTATTGGCCGCCATTTTGATGTAAATTTCAGTGAAATTTCCACTCAAGCTATATTAGTTGAAGTAATGCTTCTTTAGTCACTGCATTAACATACAGGATCGTTCTCTTCCAATGCCTTTAGATTCATCATTTTGGCAGTACCGGTACTTGGTTAGTGCCAACCATTTCCCAGTTTACAGCAGTCCGAGACCAAGCTAATTTCAGATTTATTTGGCAAAAAAAGGGTCCATAATTTACCTCGTTACCTGAATCTCAACACCAACCAAATTATTCACTTCCCTGTCTTTATTCTCCTGTTTATTTCTGAGTTAACGCTACCTTTTGTTGATTTCAACAGATCTTCCAAACGTTAAGGTATCATGTTTTATATGATAGTTCCGGTTGGCATGCTATCTACATTAGGTGATTTGTTTCAAGTTGTGCATTGCTTCTAACCCACCTGCAAGAGAAGCTTTCCTGCCAGCTGTTGAGCAAGCCTAGTAATGTACAATGCCTCAGTGATGTTTGCCCTGTCAAACGTCAGGCCATTTGCTTACTCATTGGTTGGGTAAATGTTCAAATGGCACAGTACTGGTTGTAAATTCCTGATTACTGGTAGCTTGTGTATTAACCAGTCAGACTAGTGAAAGTTACTGATTGTCATATCGGTCACTCTACCAAATGTTTAGTTACTGATTGTCATATTAGTCACTCTACCAAATGTTTGGGGACATACAGTTTTAAGATAATGAATGGTAGGAATGCTTACCCTGCAGGTGGATTTCTTTTTTCCAGGATTTTTGCACTCGTAGCTTTCATGATAATCAAAACCTCAACATCTACACAATTGTCAAACTATTTTGTATTGATTCAAAGTGTGCCTGGTACCCTTCAGTTTTCATTCATTAATTGTCTTCAGTATATAAGTTTTGGGGTTCGTTTAAAACAATCCCGCATGCATGGTAAAATTGGGCATTATTTTGGGACAAGGTATATCAGCTATTTGAGAATTATCCTAGACTGGTAGTAGGGTTTTGCATTCTACTGTTCTAGCTTGTTTTAGGTGGTGATTAGTCTGTCCTTGCTTGCATCCTACTTGAACCTGTACCTTCTGATTTCATATCTAAGTATCCAGGTCAAACATTCTTGCATAAAGTGGCTCCACACTTAAAATTGCATTTGGGTAAAGTTTTTTGAGCCTTCCTTCTGATTTAATTATACTTTATGTATTCTGATTCAAAGTAATTTAGGATCGGTCATTTCTCCAAGACAAAGAAATATCTCAGCTTAGTGAACTTGAATATGAAAACTGCTAATTAAATTGTAAGTCACTCTCCACCCATAGACCATGTCTGGATCTTGCTACTACTGGTATACAAATGTAGCAGACGATGTTGGTTGATCAGACATTTGTTTGTTCGCACATGAATTTGTTGACATGTGATTTTGTCATATTTTGTCATAAAAATAAGACTGGCATCTCAAATTATATTTTGCAGTTTGGAGAATTCGCGGCCACTAACGGAGGAGAATATGCTGTCGTCAATCACACCTAGCAGTGCCAACTTCTCCCCGACGCAAAAGCCCGATAACACGGCATTGGACAAACCGCTGGTTGTTCTAGCCAATCAGGAGGAAGAAACCTCTGCACCTCTCGTCGTCGTGGAGGCGCTTGCATCACTGCCAGATGTTAGTCAGAATAAAGGAGTGACAGATGCTGCTGGGGATTCATCAAATGAAGGCAAAAATATAAGCTGATTTTGAAAAACTCATGAAAAATGTAAAATTTTAGTGTATCAACTCTATTTTGACTAGTATTGTGTGGAACACAATAGTGAGGGAATTATGTGAATGTGCCGGGTATATAGAAAATGGCATAATGAATACAGGTAACAAACATTGAGTGTGGTTTGCCCCTTCTCATTTACATGTATGACTTTATCCTGGTGTCATTGTGTCATTTTCAATTACCCGGTGTATACTTAATATAACACCGGTTCATAACAGCTAAGGAATAATCAGCTTAACAATTATAGTGACCCTCCGCTACAAAACCACTGGTAAGTCACACGGAAAATGAGCGTAAACGGAATGACATGACACCAGGAGATAATGAAAGAATCTGAATCATTCAGACTTCACAACAGACAGACAAAACTGAATGTGACCCTCCACCACAAAACCAGTCATCAGTCACTCTGAGGTTGGCAAGTATTTGTCAATTTCAGTATTGTCTCTCTGTCTATTAGCGAGTCTGAGTGATTCTATTTCTGTCTTTATCTCCTGGTGTCATGTCAGTACATTCAGGCTCATTTTCCGTGCAACTTAACTGGTTTTGTAGCGGAGGGTCACATACCGGTATGCTATGAGAAAAATGGTTGTGGCAAATCGTAGGTATGCTGTGGGATGCCCAGAAAGTATTCTGGTGAGTTTGGCCATGCTACCACTGGCTGGTGAATTTAATTCTGGTGAATGGGGCACTTAGTGCTGAGACGTACTAATCCTGGCAAGTAGGGGAAAATATGGCTAAGGATTGGTCATCAATTCATTCAGTTCCTGTACTGCAAGGGGAATTTCTTTGATCCAAATAAAATGTATGCAATACATTGTATATATTTTGATGTAGATTGTGTATATTTGAAGATGTAACTGGCAATGGTACCTATGTTTGTCACAAATTAAGCTGTGAGTCACGTACCTTATTGGCACCAGTCCTCAGCATACTTAGGGTGAAGCAGATAGGAAATATTTGGTGATGGTGGCCTGCGAGTGGTGTGATCAAATAGTCTAAGCATCATTTTATGGTCAAGTGTCATTGCGCCCTTTCTACAATAAGTCACACTATCTCCATTGTGATCAGGGGGTATGGTCAGTTGATGTAATAGCTTTATTGTGTAGTAACCAAGTACATGGTAATGTACAAAACAGCTGAAGGGCCGTATTTTAGATCGTTCCTTAACATTAAGGTCCACCTCAAATCTATTATTCTCGATGGTTTTACAATAGACTTAAGGTCGGCCTTAACGTTAAGAAACGTTCTAAAATACGACCCAAAGTATAATTCACCCTAACTTCAACATGGCAATGTGCCAGGCATGTGCAACAGACACCATAAAGTGAACACAATGATTAAGCCACAAAGCACAAAACACAATATTTACCAGTTGACTGAGCACAACCTTGGAGTGTTTGCTGTAGGCTGTTCAAGTGACCCTAACATCATTAGGAAACTGCGACAACTTACCACTGACTTGTGCACATTTCCAGGCTTGGCACTTTGCCCATGTTAATTATACTTTACTACTTGAATCAACCACATTCCCACTTTTCTTATGGAAATACTGCCTCTTATGAAGGGACGGCAGGTTGGCGTGGACAGAAATCACATTTTTCAATTATAATGCGGCTTATAGATGACTAATGATCAATGCTATGCCTGTTGTATAAAATTTATATATGGTGTTTCATCTTTAATGAACAATTATCACTATAAACCTTCTGCTTTATGTATGTGTACAGTAGGCCTACTTCTATTCCAATGGAATGAGCCTAAAGCCCTGTCTCCACTTGGCCCGCGAGTCACCGCGAATCACCAGGAGTATACTGGCGATGACATTCGCGGTGACTCGGCTGGTGATCCGCGGTGATTCACGGGCCAAGTGGAGGCACGGCATAATTCTCTCATACATGTTTTGTGACGAAGGCATTTTAATTACATGAAAAAACAAGTTTTCTATTTACTTGTAACTTGCTACATACATTACAACACAGCAACTTCACCACTCAGTCATGTGAACTATTCTGTATTTGATTCCACTTGCCTGTTACAATACAGTATAGTAAATATTTGCTTTAAGTTATTCCGTTATGCTTAGTAGTTCTGTTACTGACGTTTTAAAGTTCTCTAATTTTATATAGATCTGTATTCACATTATCTTGTATTGGTGATTCAGCATGGACAATTCAATAACTTCTGGGCTTGAAAGTATATCTTGGAAATACAGTGTACACTCAAATTCTTAGAAAACATCAAAACACCTGTTACAGTGTTAGCCAGTCATTCATGTGGAGGTTTTCCAACACATTTGCCCATGTGCAGCAGAATTCATCCACAGTTCGGAATATGTGACCCGGTCTGTGAAAACCCGGCCAAAGTCGCTGGGGAGTGACATAGGCCTTGATCATACCTGCCCTTTGTTGCACAGTCGATAAGGCTTTTTTTGCCACGAACAGACCGTCATCGACACTCCCTACATAACCTATCAACCCTGTGGTGTTCAGCGACTTTGGCTGGGTTTTGCCGGACTGGCTCACATATTTGTACACTGTCCTTTGAAATCGGGTAATCTGTCCCGTGCATTAAAAGTAAATAATGGATTGCACAGTTATCCCATTAAAAAAAGTTTTTAAAAAAATTCCTTCATCCTTGACGTACACAAATGTCGTATACCGGTACACATTCTTTCTTTGGAACAAGCCATGAGTAGCTTCTTTTTGAATTAATATATTTTAAACACAAGTGTGGCACATGTCGACCTATGTCATCCTAACCTTCTATTGTTTATATTATATCATTGTACATTATCCTACAATTCTGCCCTCCAAAGTATCTTTGCTTGTGATCGGTGGGTAGATGGAAGTATTGCTTTCTCATGTACTTCTAAGTGCACAATAGAGCTTGTGCAGTGGCTCACTGTGATGTCACTTTTTGACCAGCGGGCCACCTTGCTGACATCAATGACAAAGCGCGCCATGTGTAGATCACGTCATGGTTGAAGACGCACACGCTCCACTTGCGCCGATGACAAAGTGAAGTTAGTTTGACAGTCAAGATGGCAGAATTTTCTGTGATGACGTCATCTGCACAAGCTCTATAGTGTAGAGGATAACTACAGGGAGTGCTTGCCAATACCATCTTCATCCCCATATTATAGAGGCCCCCTCACGTATTGTGTGTATGATTGATCGTAAGGCCTACCCAGTTCAACCATAATCCTTGTTGTGGGCCCAGTGAAATGTAGGCCTACTGGGCTTATTCGATTGTTCAGCCAGCATTGGAAGACGGTATTGTTGAGTCTCCCTGTTTATTTTCAATCAATCGTGCCCTTACTGATTCTGAGTATGGATATTCCTTTTACCATTGGAAAGGAAATCCTTGTATGTTGCCACATTTTTATGCAAATATTTATTTTCCTTGGTGTACATGTCCGAATGGGTCCACGTTCTATCATGCTGGTTCAATTTTAATCGAACCAGCATGATAGTATGTGGACCCATTAAAATGAATTCTTTTCTGGCGCTACGGTACTACATGTATCTAATGTACATATGACTCCAAGAAGTTAGTTAAGAAATTTGTAACCTTTATTCAATGCATGATGTATGTGTGCACACATGAAATGTACTACCGTACCTTTATTCAATGTACGACTACGAGGTGTGTGTGTACACATGAGGTTTGCAACCATAATTCAATGCATAAGGTGTGTCTGCACACATGAAGTTTGCCACCTTTATTCACTGCATAAGGTGTCTGTGTATAAAGTTTGCCACCTTTATTCACTGCATAAGGTGTGTGCGTACAAGAATTCATACGTTGAGAGAGATGGCTATATCGTTAGATTTAGCACCCTGTACTTGCTCAGTCTTTCATACCGTAACTCTTTCTACGTTGTTAACTTTCTGGTCCTCCTCTTCAAGTAGTAATAGAAAAGTATTCTCCTGTACACGTGACATGTCGTGTGTAAAGTTTTGAAGAAATCTCGGTAACACGAAAATATTAAAAATGCGACACCAAGCTTAATGTACATAACCCGTATTATCCAATGTTGTCAGCTATGCCTCGGTGACTCAATTACTGAACCTACTTTTAAAACTGTACAGCTGTGTACCAAGTATGGCAATATTTCTTGTTTTTCCAGATTCATTTGAAATTTCAAATCTGTCTATCTCTCTGTGTGTGTCTGTGTACTATCATGCTGTGTAATCTGTTTGCATAATGGTGTGGCATCATTTTAATTTGTTATAAACGACATAATTATTTATAAAGATTTAGCCATTTCCTTATTCATATACCCGTACATCTTGTCATTATTTACCAGGCTACAATGTAGCATGCAAACAGATTGAATGTAAAAATATGTACATTTGGAACAAAATAAATGTCTCTATTTCTGTGATATGTTTCTTTATTTCCTGTATCGTAAGATTGTAGGTCTTTCACTTTGGTGCAGGTTCTTAAAGGGAATTATATGTACCTACAAAATGACACCAATTGTCTCCTGTTGTCTTTATCAGAACAGCTCGGCAGATGGCCCGGAAGCGAATGCGAATGCAGGAAACTGGAGTGATTTTGTAACGTTACAAAATCTCTCCAGTGGTGAGATTTTGTAGTGCACAAAATCTCACCACTGGAGAGATTTTGTAACGTTACAAAGTCTCTCATTGCTAAAAATAATGTTACAAAATCTCACCACTGGAGAGATTTTGTAACGTTACAAAATCTCTCATTGCTGAAAAATAATGTTACAAAATCTCACCACTGGAGAGATTTTGTAACGTTACAAAATCTCTCATTGCTGAAAAATAATGTTACAAAATCTCACCACTGGAGAGATTTTGTAACGTTACAAAATCTCTCATTGCTGAAAAATAATGTTACAAAATCTCACCACTGGAGAGATTTTGTAACGTTACAAAATCTCTCATTGCTGAAAAATAATGTTACAAAATCTCACCACTGGAGAGATTTTGTAACGTTACAAAATCTCTCATTGCTGAAAAATAATGTTACAAAATCTCACCACTGGAGAGATTTTGTAACGTTACAAAATCTCTCATTGCTGAAAAATAATGTTACAAAATCTCACCACTGGAGAGATTTTGTAACGTTACAAAATCTCTCATTGCTGAAAAATAATGTTACAAAATCTCACCACTGGAGAGATTTTGTAACGTTACAAAATCTCTCATTGCTGAAAAATAATGTTACAAAATCTCACCACTGGAGAGATTTTGTAACGTTACAAAATCTCTCATTGCTGAAAAATAATGTTACAAAATCTCACCACTGGAGAGATTTTGTAACGTTACAAAACCTCTAAAGTGTTGAGATTTTGTAACGTTACAAAATCTCTCCAGTGGTGAGATTTATAAAATCTCACCACTGGAGAGACTTTGTAATGTTACAAAATCTCATCACTGAGAGATTTTGTAACGTTACAAAACCTCTCAAGTGGTGAGATTTTGTAACGTTAAAAAATCTCCAGTGGTGAGATTTTGTTATCTCTCCAGTTATCTGTTATCTGTTATCTCTCCAGTGGTGAGATTTTGTAAAGTTACAAAATCTCACAACTGGAGAGATTTTGTAACGTAACAAGGCAGAGGCCTAAGCTGGTACTGGTAGGCAGTTCGCTCCATCCTGCGTTAAATGGAATGTGACGGCGAATTGCGGCAGCAAATGCGAATACGGGACACTGATCTATTTAGAAGAAGGATATACCTACAAAATGACACCAATTGTCTCCTGTTGCCCTTATCAGAACAGCTCGGCAGGTGGCCTGGAAACTTTGGTTACCTCCTGTCCTCAGCATGCTCAGCCAAGTTTCACTTCGTCCTCCGCTCAACTGAATATGACGGCAAATTTCGGTAAAAAATGCGAATGCAGGAAACTGGTCAGTTTAGAAGAAGGATATACCTACAAAATGACACCAATTGTCTCCTGTTGTCTTTATCAGAACAGCTCGGCAGATGGCCTGGAAACTTGGTATACCTCCTGTCCGTAGCCTAGCTTAACTTAGCCTAGTTTGCTCCATCCTGCATTCAATGGAATATCACTGCAAATTACGGCAGAAATTGTGAATGCACGCGGCCTACCCCTGAACCTAGTTGAACTTTCTCTGAGAGAATCCAGTATGGTGATAATTTATAACACATGAAAGGTACACTTTATCGCCAGGAGATTTTTTGTAACAAACGTTACAAAAATCTCACCACTGGAGAGATTTTGTAACGTTACAAAATCCCTCCAGTGGTGAGATTTTGTAACGTTACAAAATCTCTCCAGTGGTGAGATTTACAAAATCTCTCCACTGGTGAGATTTTGTTACGTTACAAAATCTCTCCGGTGGTGAGATTTTGTAAATCTCACCACTGGAGAGACTTTGTAATGTTACAAAATCTCTCAGTGGTGAGATTTTGTAACGTAACAAGGCAGAGGCCTAAGCTGGTACTGGTAGGCAGTTCGCTCCATCCTGCGTTAAATGGAATGTGACGGCGAATTGCGGCAGCAAATGCGAATACGGGACACTGATCTATTTAGAAGAAGCATATACCTACAAAATGACACCAATTGTCTCCTGTTGCCCTAATCAGAACAGCTCGGCAGATGGCCTGGAAACTTTGGTTACCTCCTGTCCTCAGCATGCTCAGCCAAGTTTCACTCCGTCCTCCGCTCAACTGAATATGACGGCAAATTTCGGTAAAAAATGCGAATGCAGGAAACTGGTCAGTTTAGAAGAAGGATATACCTACAAAATGACACCAATTGTCTCCTGTTGTCTTTATCAGAACAGCTCGGCAGATGGCCTGGAAACTTTTGGTATACCTCCTGTCCTTAGCCTAGTTTCACTTAGCCTAGTTTGCTCCATCCTGCATTCAATGGAATATCACTGCAAATTACGGCAGAAATTGCGAATGCACTCGGCCTACCCCTGAACCTTGTTGAACTTTCTCTGAGAGAATCCAGTATGGTGATAATTTATAACACATGAAAGGTACACTTTATCGCCAGGAGATTTTTTGTAAGTGACAAACGTTACAAAAATCTCACCACTGGAGAGATTTTGTAACGTTACAAAATCTCTCCAGTGGTGAGATTTACAAAATCTCACCACTGGAGAGACTTTGTAATGTTACAAAATCTCATCACGGAGAGATTTTGTAACGTTACAAAACCTCTCGAGTGTTGCGATTTTGTAACGTTACAAAATCTCTCCAGTGGTGAGATTTTGTAACGTTACAAAATCTCACTACTGGAGAGATTTTGTAACGTTACAAAATCTCTCCAGTGGTGAGATTCTGTAACGTTACAAAATCTCTCCAGTGGTTTCTGCAAGACGAAATTCATTACCTGCGGGACCGACCGTCGGGTAAATATCCCATTTTCTTTACCAATAGTTCATATGATCACGTTTTTCTTGCTCCTACTCCCCTCCACCACGTCCCACCCCGCACAAACCATCTTCCTCCAAAAATGACCTCGTGGAAGTTCCATTCAAATATTCCTAGCCGAGCCGTGGTGGTCTTAAGCCGAGTGCAGATCGACGTTGCGACTGGAAGCAACTGAACGCAACCGCGCACATCGACTCCGACTGGTCATTGCGGCAACAAGTGGCACAATCCAGTCTTCAATCCGGAGCGCGCACATCGACAGCTATACTGAAGAGAATTGGGAAAACGAGTAGAACATGAGCAACTGACTGGAACTAGCGGCAACAGTCGGCAATAGCGTTGCCGGGGTGCGCACATCGACCTGTTTGAGCAACTGATCAGTTGCTGCTGTTTCCAGCCAGTCGGCGCCCACCGTTGCCGGAAACGCCATTGCCGGTAGTTGCTTCCAGTCGCAAGGTCGATCTGCGCTCGGCTTTAGGCCTACATCACCGGCAAGTCGTGGGTTCGGATGTCGGCCTATAGGTTGTGTGGTTGAAGATTATGGTATGACACGTGGCCTATGCGTGATATTGGGAGGCTATCTTTGGACCCATTTGGCAGGAATCTGAAAGAAAACCTCGAACGAAATGCCTTTTTCGGGGCTTCCTTTCCTGCCAAACCGCTGCAGCTATCAAAATTTCCTTCCAACTCAGCTAATGAAGAGACCTCGCCTGGTCGATTTTCGCCTACAATTTCCCGCCCCTTATGGAGAAATATAAAGGAGCACGGTATTGGATCTCAAATGCGTTATTTGACTGCCGACGTAGAGGGAGCCACCTAGCGGCAGTAACACGAACTACAAAAATGCATTACAAAATGTACGGAGGAAATCGGGTCAACTCGCCAATACGTCGTTGGTCCCTGGGTTGGAGAGTGGCACAGTGGCGCCGGCTGTCGAGAAAAAGTGGCAATACCGTGCTCCTATGCAGTATTCTCACCTCGATGCGTTGTCTGGTTCCGCTACACCATAGCCTAATTCCCGGACAATTTACCTGAAGGAACATCTTTCCTGCCACACATTAAAACATTTTTCGATAATCAGTTGTGGCCTTATCGTTTGGCTAGGAAATGTTACATGAGAGGGACATCTCAAAAGTGAAGTCACAAAATTTATGTCGTGTCATAAAATCAAAATGCAGGTACCTGTATTTCAAAATGGCATCACCTTGCCTGTACTGTAGGCTACACATTTTCGGCAACAAACCCCACCTGAACGCAGCATGAAGCTAGTTCCTGCAATCTCCACCAGGTGCCAGTGACAACATTGCATTGACGGTCATTATTGTGATGGATGTAGATCCCCTGATGACACTCTGCGGTGCCTGGCTACTGACAACCAGTTTGGGGGAGGAGTCGGATCCCCGGACCGACAAAAATTTGTTTTACATGTATATGCAGGCTCAGGGATGTTGAAATTGGCAATACGATGAGGTCATTGCCCCCCCCCCACCTGAAAGTTACATAAGGCCCTGATCGCTCGCTGAAAACGCGCACATGAACAACTGGACATTGGCCCGCCGAATCATGCCCCCCCCCAGATGGAAATGAGTATCAATCCTCTGAAATCATCCTGAGAACATCAGAGGGAGCACTACGAACCTCTGATGTTCTCAGGTGTCTGAATTGCTGAAGGACTAGTAGACAGCAGGATCTTATACCGGAATAGGCCTACAAATCGTAGATTTATCATTGCCTCGCTACTCATGGAGCAGAACCAGACTCCCTGGGAATCTAGTGCCACTAGCAAGATTCATCGCTCAGTGGAAAA
>NMRB01000191.1:171136-181421 GCA_002633025.1 Notospermus geniculatus | reverse complement strand
ATTTTCCATCCCCTATGATTTTCCTACTACTCGTTAAATTGTGATTTGCCCTCACAGATTTTGTCACAAGTGTCCGTAATTATAACCAGCATGAGGGTAGGGTATGGAACTGTAAAATGATGGTTGAACTCCACAGAAATGAGATGGAAATGCTAGTATTACTCAGGATTGGAAATGTGTGGCCATTCATTACCTCATGTTGTAGTCAGAAACAACCTCTGAACAGGATCGAATTAATTCCTTCTTGCCCAATGTTGTAGTCATGCTGTCATTCCATAAGTCATTTCTCCACTTCTCTTTATTAAGTATTACACCAAAATGTAGCTGTATTGGGTCTGTCATTCAGGGGGATACCATCTGACAGCCTTCAAGAGGTGACCTTTCACCAGGACAACTAGATTATTTGATAACTTCATATGATGCCCTTGATGTTTCAACAGGAATTTTCTGGATCCTTCCTCCATCCAGTTCTCTTGTTTCTTGGCAGATTTCCTGTTCCAAAATTCTTAGAATGCCCCTATATACCCTTAATTGTAAAATGTGACAAACATTGACATTTTAAATGCCTGAGAAACCTGTTTTTCACACAACACTCCCTATTTTTCACAAGGTGTGTAATACTCATTAAAAGCTTCAGTTCCATGGCAGGACTCTTCCAATGCCAAATCAACTCTCAAGTCATCACTCTGGTGTACACTGTTAGAAATAACAGAGGATTTTACAGAAAATTCCTGCAGCAGAGTCTCAGAATGTGGATCTGTAAAATTACAGACTCAAAGAAATGTTAACAGGAGACTTGACTGGAGGCTGACCAAATTATATTTTCATACTGTTCCCAAAGTATAATTCTGTAAAGTCCAACCAATACAGGAAAGCATATCATATCATATGTAAATTTACAGAATGTTCCGGAGACTTCAGTAACAATGTTCATTCCTTCGAGTATGCATTCTTCAGAATGTAAATGCATTCTTCAGATTGCATTCTTCAGATTGCATTCTTCAGAAATGTAAATCAAGAAATTAAGAAATTGTAAATTAAGGAACTTCTGCAGGAAGTTTTCCTTAATTTACATTTCTGAAGAATGCATACTCGAAGAAATGAACATATTTCTTCGAGTATGCATTCTTCCGAAATGAAAATTTAAGGAATAATTTTCTTTCCTACACATGTATGTGTATGCAGTCTTCAGAAATGTAAATTAAGGAACTTAAGGAATGATGTTCACCTCTTGAAGTATACATTCTTCAGAAGTAAATTAAGGAAAATTTAAGCAATAATGTTCATTTCTTCGAAAATTCTTCAGAAATCATTTTCAATGATCACTCGTCTTAAGGGATAACACCTCCTCGACGTGGAAAGCTTGTTCATCATTTGCCGTATCGGTCTGTGGACACATCAATTTGTCCGCTTATCTCTAATCTGACGGACAATTTAGATGAGAATCATGACTCCTGGGTCCACGGCAATGAATCAGAATTGAGCATTGAGCGTGAACTTCTTGCTGCAGCTTTTGACCTGGGTTTTCTGAAAATTCCATGCTACTGGGTTGATTGTTAGACCTGTGAGAAAATTTGGAGTTCAGATTTTGCCAATGTTTACTATTGAAAACATTGACTCCTGATACTATTTGAAACTATTTGAAACTATTATTTGAAACTATCATTTGAAACTATCATTTGAAATTATCATTTGAAATTATCATTTGAAACTGTCATTTGAAACTGTCATTTGAAACTGTCATTTGAAACTGTCATTTGAAACTGTCATTTGAAACTATCACTTGAAACTATCATTTGAAACTATCATTTGAAACCATCATTTGAAACTATCATTTGAAACCATCATTTGAAACCATCATTTGAAACTATCATTTGAAACTATTATTTGAAACTATTATTTGAAACTATTATTTGAAACTATTATCTGAAACTATTTCAGACGTTTTGAATTTATGAACCTACTCTTCTGAAGTTTATAAAATATCAGTAATTTTTATAAAGGATAAAAGCTTCCTTTCCCAAAAATGATTGTGTCTACAGCTATTGCTGTCAGAGATGAATCCATATAACTTTTCTTTCCCTCTCAAATCTGTATCATTGTTTTGAAAGTGATAAATTACTCCATAAAAGCAATATACAGCTGTAGCAACTAATGTTAAGTTGAAACAAACTCAGTACAAAAGAAAAACGAAACTAACAGCAACCGTGACCACAGAACAAANGCATGCCTTCTGTTGTTGAGGAGAAAGTGACGCACTCACCTCGTAATCTACAGTCCAAAGGCAGCCTCCTGTTATCCCAGTGTCTTATCCCCGCAGGGTCAGTCCAAACACACATGCTACATGCATACCGGTACTATCCTGGGGCTTATACACATGATACATGCTCTCAAACACGAAATACTCGATCCACGTGCATTTTCTATATTTAGTAAAAACGGTCAAAACATTGCGCAAATACCTGCGCAGAATGTATGCGCAACAAGGATGCGCAGTAGATTCGGCCGGAATCCCGGCCCAAGATGGTGCCCCGGACCTGTCGTTGTATAGCTGAGCGCCATAAATGTGCAGCGGCAACGACGGGAACCAGTCTAATTTGAAACTGTCATTTGAAACTGTCATTTGAAACTGTCACTTGAAACTGTCACTTGAAACTATCATTTGAAACTATCATTTGAAACTATCATTTGAAACTATCATTTGAAACTATCATTTGAAACTATCATTTGAAACTATCATTTGAAACTATCATTTGAAACCATCATTTGAAACCATCATTTGAAACCATCATTTGAAACTATCATTTGAAACTATTATTTGAAACTATTATTTGAAACTATTATTTGAAATTATTATTTGAAACTATTATCTGAAACTATTTCAGACGTTTTGAATTTATGAACCTACTCTTCTGAAGTTTATAAAATATCAGTAATTTTTATAAAGGATAAAAGCTTCCTTTCCCAAAAATGATTGTGTCTATACAGCTACTGCTGTCAGAGATGAATCCATATAACTTTTCTTTCTCTCTCAAATCTGTATCATTGTTTTGAAAGTGATAAATAATAGGCCTACTCCATTTCACTTTATATATACTCCATAAAAGCAATATACAGCTGTAGAAACTAATGTTAAGTTGAAACAAACACAGCACAAAAGAAAAACGAAACTAACAGCAACCGTGACCACAGAACAAACAGTTTTATATTAGCGGTTAAAGATTTCATTGACAAATCGGGTTATTGTTCATTCCATTGTGGCACATCAGAAGCGTGATCTCGAGCGATTCTCATCCCCCATGAGATTTCTATTGTTTAGAGGTAAGCCGAGTGTCAGCGGTGATCTGATAAGTAGCTGTTAGTATGGTAGGATAGGCTAGCTGGATAGTTTCACGCTTGATCTCGAAGTCACGAATTAGCTTAGTCTATAAAAACCAGCATATTTGATTGGAGCACAGGGGCGCAGTTCGATAGTACGAACATTAACATGCAGACCAGCAATTGGTTGGAGAAGACAAGGCCAGATGCCCTCCTCTGTTAGGTACCCAGCCATGCAGATGTGGCTGGTTTTTTCACCTATTCTTCTTGTTCATTTCTTTCACCTTCACTGGTAATGAGTGCACTTCAGTCTCCAGGTATGATGAAGCATTACGAAGTTGCTTGTCATAATTCTTCAAGGTGAACACACGTTTCATACATCTCCCTGGGGCGACAGGCTAAAATCATGTTTTGGACATTGGTACATTACAACATGACTTGTAGTCAGTGAACTTTCTGTTTTACCAGTTATGGGGATCTTGAAAATTCATCTGCTTTGAGTTGGAAAGCAGCATTCTTTTGTAAAAAGGAGTCTGGGTGCATGACCACAAGAAGATCATTGAATTCTGAAACTGACCCTACATTCTATGAAATAAAAATACTGCTCTATAAAATATTTTGTTGTCAAGTTAAAGTGAATCACAACTGTTTTCAAAAATATTGGTCCAGCTAACTGCTCAGATAGAATTGATTCTTGTGGCCATGCACCCAGACTTCCTTTTACACAAGAATGTTGCCTTCTAACGCAAGGCAGATATTTTAACTTGGTCCATGCAATAGAGACAGACGTTGTGTTTGTCATCTTCATTTAGCAGACGGACTTATCTGACACTTCCAACTCATCATTTACTGGACCTGTCAAATGGATTCATTTTAAAATCATCGCTATCTCTGATGTGCAAGATTCAAGAAATTAAAATTCATGGATATTGTACCAAGATGAGCATCATTTGAAACAGATGTGTGTGCGAAGCGTGCAAAGAAGCCAGACCTCTCGACGAGAAGAAATTCCTGATGTGAGCTGGTTGGAAGAATTCAGAGTTTCACAGAATCTGTATAGCCAATATTTTTGAAAGCAATGGCTGTCCATAGCTATTTCAGATTTGAGCAAGCAGGGTACACTGAATTCCTACCGATATTTATTGTAATTACAATGACATCTTATCTTTCTTTGCTTTGGGGAGACAAGAGTTAAACCTGTGCGTCTAGAAGAGCGCTAATGATCAGCTGTAGAGTAATGATGCAGGTCACCTGGTGATGAGAGATGAAGTCAATTTCAGCCCAAGTTGCTGAAAATATTGCATATTTAGATATACAGTATTGTACATTAGATTTCAGCAGGCATGTATTTTCAGTCGCTACCTGAATGACTACCCTATGGATAACATTGCAAGGAAGTGATGCATCTCTCCTGGTATATTTCTGGGTATTTCACTTTATCAAAAATCAATTTCTCTTTTATTTTTAGAGCATTGTGTTTGTTATGATTTCACTTTCTGAGAAACATTTTCTTCTGGAGCCTTTTCTCTGCTGAATTGCTATTTATAGAACAGAATATCATACAAACAAATAGAAATTAACATGCCATTTGAACAACAGGGAAATAAACTAGTGTAATTATTGGAGACTTTAACATTTTCCACACAAGAATTATACAGATGGGACTGGGGGCGTTAGTTGCTCAGATTGTACCTTTGACAGACATATAGCCATGGCTGTAAAAAGTCACTGCACCCTGCACCCAGTCATCACCAAATAAAATAAGGACTTATTTCCTTATTATATGTGAGTGTCAGTTCACTTGCCGCAAAGGGAAGCATCTTCATCTCCATGTGGAGTGGTGTCTGAGACAACACAAAAATTAATCACATCCAGGAAATACTTGCCCATAAATTTGAGGGCCACCGTATATTTTCATGAATATGACCATTTTAAATTGTCAACGTAACGAGATATAATTGTTCTTCCATGGTTGGTGGCTTCTTATACAGGAGTCAAGGGGTGCGTTGCCCATCCCTGTGGGGCGAGACGCGGGCTCCTCCTGAAGATGGCTACTTCTCTCATTCACTCATCGTCGCCAACCGCAATAAATGATTTCAATTTCCCACAAACGCGTTGCGCAAAATTTATAATTAAACTTTGCGTGATTACGACAGTGTATTCTTGAGTGGTGAGAGGTTTAATAACACACTCCTTACTCAGGAAATCACCATCGACAAGTTGAGAGGACAAACACTTGCTGTGTAAGTGATTGTTTGTGGGAGAGGGGTGTGGAATCGATGTACGTGCCATCAAAATGCAGCCATAGATTTCAAGAAGTCACCCTGTATTTCCACCTCACTATAGTGCTGCGTGTGTACAACTCAGTTAAGCCAACATAAGTTGGAAAAATATCACTTTTGGGGCTCACCCGATACAGAACCTTCTCTTTGATCAGAAATTTTTCTGGGAACTTGATGGGAATCGAACCCATGGCCTCTCAATCACAACTCCAACGCTCTCATCACTGCACCAACATATGCTCCCCAATCCAGTATACAATGATGGAGATAGTGGCTAACTATAGGTAATTTGGTTGTCCCCTGAGTTATTCCTTGACAAATTGCCACCTTCATGGATTATGACTTGTCAGTATAGGGAGCACTGCTGCTGTGTCCTCACATTGCTGTTTCTAAGGTTAAGCGATATTTTGACCCATGGGGATTGGGGGTGTGTCAAGGATGTCATATGTAATTGTCGTGAAAGCCACAATGAAAGTATTAAAACTGAATGATCATATGCGACACTCTGCTGGTGAATGTATTGAGGCCGCGCTGTAAAAAAATAACCAAAATTATGTGTTAAGAATCAAATATGTTAAGAATTAAGAGTCTGCAAAACCAAAGTAGTTTATATGAAAATATAATTAACAAAGACATTTTCCCTCTAACATGAGGCAATAAAGAATGAAGGACAGCATAGATTTCCTACTCTAAGATCTGTTTCATTGATGACCACACTCGTATTTGAAAAAAAATCTCCGTTCATTCATCTCAATTGTAAGGTGATCACACTTATCTGGATCACAGACAAAGGGAGGTGGGCTAAGGAGCGTGAGCTGTTGTATGTCTTTCTACTTCACCTCTTAACTCGAGTAGCAGGATACACTTTTTCATCAAGTTTCATTCATAAAATCAACGGCGGGTATTTTTTGAATGAGTTAAGTTGTTCGAGGTTGGAGTAATTGAATGAATCCTGCGTATCATTTTACTCTCGTAGCAAATTTACAATTACTGAAATAATTGAATTGTTTCTAAGTTTTTGTGTAATTACAGTACTGTAGGTGTGGAAAGGAATTGTGTACGGCTCTGTTGTAATATAGTTTTTTATGGAGATTATGATATATCACCACTTTTCAGGAGAACATGTTAAGATTAACAAAGAAGGGATTGAGGTTGACCGAGAGTGACTGTAATATCACCATGAGAAAGTTAATCATAATAAGAAAGTGGTACACATTTATAAAAGAATGATAAAATATTTGAAAGTCAGATAAAATTTTACATGTTCAACTTTGACTCAAAAAGTTCTTCCATACCAACTTAATTAAGAAATTCAAAGTTTATAAAGTAAAAAAGTGCAATAAAGTTAAAGTTTTAAAGTAGATTGTTAAAATGGACAGTTGAACAATGCACTTCCACTTGACTTCAAATTGACTGTGAAAAGGTAAATGGTTAGCCTCTTGCTCATGAAGCATGCTCATGATTTAAGGGCTCTCACATGTCATCTTGTGCAAAGAACTATGTCAAAAAGACACGAAATTAAATTTTGAATTTTATGAAATAATATTATGCACGAAGTTGAAGTTGACTGGAAAAGGTGACAGTTGGTCAAGTCTCATGATGAATACACGAGATCGCCTTGCCTCCAGGCATTAACTGATGCATCTTTATGCAGTGAAGTTTGTTTAAATCATGACTTGTATACTCTGTCTTAAAAGACTGCAAACAATTGACAGTCTTTTAACATCAGTTGCACCATTGCAATGTGGTTTCCAGAGAAACTTTTCTATCTTTGGCAAAGCAACTTTTTGAACCAAAGCGAGTTTTTGAACCAAAAATATCCATATCCACAAAGTTTCTTTATCGTTTACAACTTTTCGTTTAGTGACAAAAAGTTAGATTTCTCACAATATTTTGGGATGGGGAACATCCCAGTTGATAATTCTCAGAGTGCTTCATAGTAAATTGGAACAATTTGTCAATGTTATGTTTATATTCTTGGATGGGAAGCCACAAGAAGAATTCTTACTCGATTGTTTTAACGCATCGTCATTGATGTTATGAATAATTGCCAGTTTTAATTAAGTTTCAAGTGCATAGAAGTAGCTCTACCATTGGTGTGTAGTATTGAATTTTGGCGATATTGTGGCTTCTCCAAGTGGGTTCGTTAAGAGAACTAACTAATAAAGCTTGACGATCATTAGTTCTCATTCTGTGGGAAGAAATGAAATGATTCTTAGCGTAGTAATTTGTAGCGGAGGGTCAACTTGATTGGGTGAATCTAAGACAAGTGATGAGTAAATGAAAAGATCTTAATATCTTCAGCATTTTCATTGGATGATAGTAAGCCTCGACTCTTGAAGAAAGTTAACAGAGTGCAAACCATGTAGGGCTTGTCATGTATATAGTACCTGATGTACTATTGATGTATTGCTCCGTACTAGCAACTTACGTTGGATTGAACTTCATGGGTGCATGCAAATATACCCGAAGTTAAAGATGAATGTGGTCTGAATGTAGAGACTTGGGGCATTAACTGTGTCTGTCACAGAGGGTTAAAGGCACACCCACATTTGGCAGAGAGACAGGAAATATTAGCATTGAAGGACTTCAGAACAACAAGTCGTAAATAGAATAATCATAATTATACCCCGATTTTCATTCTATTGCCCACATCATTGACTGGAACAAAGGACACTGAGTTTCTGAGCAAGCACAAATTAAAATATGGCCCATGAAAAGGGGCTCTAGCATTGCAGTAACATTGGGAATGGGTGCGGTGACATAGATGATGTTTTAGCCCCAGAATACAATATCCAACATTGGCCCTAGGCCTACTTGTATGTGTTGATGCACGAGGTTTCATTTCATGATGTGTGCAAAGATTTCACCATGATTAGAGTATTTAAATATGGCTTCCTGATGGGTCATTTTTTATAGCGGCGTATTTGTATTGGTACTCACTCCACACAAATGTCACGAGTAGTAGGTCAACTGGCCCACAATGTCCGCTTTCTGCAGAACAAAAGCGAGAGAAAATTTACACATACCAGTATTATGGCATTTTGACATTGTGTGTGTCCCGCCATGGTAATCGGTGTTATGGTACCGGTAGTTGATGGTTATTTGAAGAAGTAATTGCACTCCGTAAAATGCTGGTTTTGGCGGGAATATAGCATTATTTTATGATAATGTTTGGTCGATGTAGAATGATGGCAGACGTTACATGAATTTGAATTTCCCTTTTTAATATTGGGCGGAATGGAGTCTAAGTTCATAGACGTCATCATCATAAGACTATCCATGGGTAGAGTTTTTGGGGAACCAACTTTGGAAGTTTTACAGTTATTATTTTCAGCAATTACTCTGAACTGAGAGGGTTAATCTGACATCATGTCTCTGGCTAGAAATATAATTTTGAAGCTCTTGTTGTTAAAAAAAAGGAACTTGAAAAAAATTCACTTTCAACATTTTCTGTGAGGAAGTTGAATTGTGCACGCTGTGCATATAGGGAGCAGTATAATTTCAAACGCTGCATCAGGGGTTAGGATTATCAGAATTGAAGACGGATTATTGTCAGATGATTAGAGTTGATCTTATCCGCAACATCTGAGGCTCAATTCGATCTGATGTGATACGGTATGGCACAAGTGTAAAATGTTGGGCTTCGGTCTCCAAGTATACCTTGGTCGGAGTGTGCTGGCAGGTGTGGCATGAGATGGTAATACGTAGATCTGCCAAAGGATGCAGACATCAGGTTGACATGACCTAAACTAATCCTTGCACCTCACTGCAGAGTTAGGTTGAAGAAGAATATACTGAGCTCCGAAAGCAAAAAAGCAGAGGGGAAGCCTTTAATGAACTATGGGTATGAACCCCGTAACATGTTGGGCTATCAGCTTTGAGGGTATGGTGCACACTTCCAATACAGTCCAGATGCGAACCACATAGCAAAAGATTCACCTTCATGCCTGAACTGCGCCAGAAGATAATCTCAGGTTCTCCCTCGGGTTGTTCGGGTGTTTTGAAAGCTAACAAACCTTGTTACAATGTTTATGATCTTGCGGGTAAAACCTCAAAATTATGGTGGAAAAATTACACAAAATGTGTTGTTTGCTCATCTAGCAATTGCTCCTGGTAATTATCTACAATGTTTCATCATGATATTCCTCCTCATACAGTTTGCACCACTTTGAGAACAAGTAGGCCTATCATTTGCTAAGTAGAATAATTTCAAAACAAGTTCATTGAAATTTCAATCTTGCTATGACAAAAACCGCATTTCCAAAAATAATTAAAAAATCGTTTTGTACAGGCCCTCAGGGGTTAATGAACCGTTGGCTGATTATGATGGTATAATTCAGGAAGTACTAGGATAATTATTGCCCTATGTGTCACACGATTAATAACGTTATGGCCCACTTCCTATGCAGCTTTTGTCCTCTTCTGCATTTGCTTTGTCGTGTTTGCCAGTTTCCAGTAATTGGACCACTGGCCCCCAGATCCTGCATGCTCAGCAATTGACTTGACTGGTGCACCATTGCTGAGGACTCTCCCCCGAGTCCTGCACTGAAAAATAGCTCAGGAATTGCACTGGAAACCTCCTGACTGCTAGTCACTGACATGCCACTACACTGATGCAGCTCTTTGATGTGGAAATTGAGGCTCAGTTTTTGGGGTTGTAGTCAGTGCGGGGGGGGGGGGGG
>NMRB01000191.1:127349-171112 GCA_002633025.1 Notospermus geniculatus | reverse complement strand
GGTAGTTTCAGCTTGGCCTGAGAATAAGGGCGGATAGGTAAGCTGCTCCCTGTGATGTACTGTATCCCATCTACAAAGTTCCAAGTTGGGAGGCATTTAACCCTTTAACATACCCATGTTTGAAGAAAGAAAAGAGAAAATTCAAAGTAAATCCAACCTGTCACCATTTGAGTGAAATATAAAGGACAGACACCATTGGGACAGATAATAGATGAAGAGGAGTCCTAGGTCAGACTGGATGGAATACCAATTCGGGACTCAGAGCTTCCTCGCTTAGTAGAAAAGAGCAGCTGGATGTGGTGGTATCAGCAGGGAGAGGCTGGGATCCACACAAAAGTGAACTGGTTTGAGATTTGGACAATGTTCCCTGAACCTCAACTTATAAGCTATGTCATCCGATGAATGGGTTAAATGCAAAGAAACTTGACTCTATCGCCTCGGGTGTGAGCGAATTAGCCGACTACTTACAGGCTACATGCTGGGAGTGAGAAAAACACCGACCCTGTTTATATCACCGGGAAGAAGCGGCGAATGAATAACGAGGGACAAATTACTATCTATCGTAATGGAGTCAGAGCAAAATTTTATGCAAACACTGCTGATTAGAGCGAACTGCTAATAGGCCACATGAGACGTAATTACACGGTGTAGTCTCAGTGATGGTACCTGTGAAACGCATCATCACAGTGTGTGAGACTGCATTGAAATATTCTTGGCCTCCTGGTTTACTGAGCTATGCTGCCAAGGCTTCTGCAAGAGGACTTCTAATAATTTTTTCTATTTTCACTGATCTATGCTGCCAATGCTTCTGTAAGGAAACTTCAACTAACTTTTTCCATAGATCCCTGATCGGTGCTGCCAATTGTTCTATAAGATCTGCTCGAGTACCCTTTTCGCAATTCATTGATCCACACTGCCAATGCTTCTGTAAGAAGACTTCTACTAGCTTTTCCCATGATTCACTGATCTATGCTGCCAGTGCTTCTGTAATATGTTCTTAGTCCATTGATAATGCTAGCTATGAACTCCAACAAAGTACCAAATTATGAAAGCTTTTTTGAACAAGCACGTCACAGTGGAAAAACTTTTTATTTTTGTGTGGATTTTTCTATGCATAAACCCATGCTACCAATTGAATATGTTCCAAGTACCATATTACTGAATCATCCACACACGCAGGTATTACACGTGATATTTTTGACATTTCAAGGCCTTACTAGAACAATTTTCTTGCCTATTATACACACATTACTGCCATTTAGTGGTGATTGTGAGGCTGAATTGAGGAAGTACCCCTTATCATTGGAGAAAGTTGCTCTTGATAGGTAATTAAGTTATTTTGAATCGCCTTTCTAATGATTTATGTTCAGTTGGTGCGACAGGTTAGATATATCGTATTTTTTGCCACCAATGACTTCTCTACTGGAGTGACTCAGGTAAATCCTGAAAGTCATTCCTAAGATCTATCAGAATTTGGTCCAAATTTACCACTGATGACTGATGTTGACTCAGAAATGACCAAAATTCATCCTCAACAGTACTTTCGATATTACAGTTCATTTGTGTATTGTCCGAAACATTCCCTGTTTGCAACATCACCTTCTACCAATGGCTTCAGCAGGCAGCGACCAACAAGAATCAAGGGAAGGTGTGCAAGAATTCATGTAGTTTCTCCAATTCCAATGGAAGGTTTATCAATTATGATGATCGAGTCTCGTGCTGTTGGCAAGAACTGATGAAGCTGCCCAAATCCCACTGCTGCCAGTCTCAGCTGAACAGGATATTCCAATGCTTTTCATCTTTGATGACTTACAGCGAAATCATTAGTTCATCATAATTCCTCCATGTTGTGAATAAACACTCCAGTTCACTTTCTTCCATGACTGGGTGTTCGTTTTTTTCTACAAATGATTCTCAGACCGTGATTGGCGGAAGTACCTTTGTTGATCTTCCTGACCTTTTCTTCACTTCCTGCCTGGAACGAAAGACAGGAAATGTACAATGTTGATGATGTACACACAACTATATAACAGTAGTTTATTATTACCGTACTCAGTAGTAAGAGCAATCATTAAAATTTGGTCATGTAATTCCCTGTGCTTTCTCTTCAGTTGGGCTTAGGTCTTTTATATCGGGGCATACACAAGTTTATTGCCCTGTTGCTCCAGGTCACATCCAACAGCTCCATATAAAATATTGCCAAGTAGTTTTATCACAATTTGACTACTGGTTGCAGTAGCATGAGTGACCTCAAAATGTCTGACTTTGGAGTTTGATTTGATCATGTGTTTATGGCTGATAAACAGGTCAAAATCCCAATTTATATCAGTATTAAGGCTCAGTTTCCAAAAAAAACTTCATTGGTGTCATTGTCAGAACATGTTGTATATTATTTTGGTACTTTTATTTCTTGGAATACATGGTATTTTTCTGATATGCTTATCTTGGCTATCTTATTGTTCCAAAATGCCACCATGATGGTGAAATAAAAAACTGCTGACCATAATTACCAATAACTAAACACTGAACATACCAATCACCACAACTGGTCCATTCTGTTTTGAGTGTCACGTGCCCTTCAGGATCTTCAAATGGGAATTCAAGTCATCATATGAAATATCAAATGGGAATTCAAGTCATCATATGAAATATCAAATGGGAATTCAAGTCATCATATGAAATATCAAATGGGAATTCAAGTCATCATATGAAATATCAACTGGAAAGCTGAATGCCAAAATACAGCATTACCAAGTATTTGTCTTCCTGGGGGTAGGAGGAACCAGGGTCTAATGGGAGCCAAGGAGGAACAGCAGCTTTTCAATTATCATAGGATCAATCTCCAACCAAATGCAGAGTTGACATTTCTGAAGGCATTTTTGCTCTCAAGCTTGAGAACTTGTGTGGCTGAACTTGTAATGTTTCAGATGGGCAAGAGCAACTGGCAAAATAAAAGCAGAGCATTAAGTTGCTGGTGACTTGTTCAAAGGAGTGATATTTAACACCAATGCAAGAAATCAGCTTAATGAACAAAACTTTTGTGAATTTTTTATCGGCAGAATTCGAAGTCTTTGAAGCAGACCATTTGTATTCCTGGCATGTTGGCATGAAATATTTTGTGTAAAAATCTCTTCGGGTCTGCATCTTTGTCAGTTGATCGCTACAGAAGGAAAGGTATGACTATCAGAGAATTGAGTTAGCACTGGACATGTCACAGACCATCGGCACTTGGGTCGCTAACTGGTTACCAATGCTGTGAACTGTGTGAATTATTTATGATGTGAGAGCGTAAATCTTCCCATTTGGCCATGAAGTTAAAAAATGCGAGGGATGACCATTCCATTTGGGCAGAGAGAGTATGCTGTCATAGACAATCCATGCGGAACTACCGTGCAGGGAAAAATGTTCAGTGCAATGCTCGGGGCTTAGCCTTTACGCAGCGTGCATACCAAGGAGCAAGTGGAAAAATTACCAGTTGTGGCCTTGGGTTCCAAAAGGGGAAGTCCAAAGGAGAATGTCATTGTGGAGAATACGTACATGTTTTTGACTCTGATTGAGATGGTGGAGGAGATCATCTTGTCTTCTTTGATTGCCTGCCAATACCATTGCACCATTCACTCATGACGGTTGTAGTAGGGCCAAGGACAGGAACCAAGTTCACTGAAATAGAAAAGATGGCGAGTGTTGTGCACAAGAATCATGTATATGTAGGGTACTCTTGTAGCAAGCTTTCAGAGGAAGTGACAGAAAAGTATTAGACTGTTCCATGGAAAGTTTGATATGAAATTTGAATCCTCTGAATTTTCTTGATGCTCAGATTGTAATACATTGTAGAGGCAAGAATAGCTCTGGGTACACAAGTTATTTGTACACCAATACATAAACACTTTTAAAAAGTCTAAAATTAAATTAATATCACAAACTTAAGACAGACCCTGATATTAAGTGGAATTTATCAACACCTAAAGATAAGTCTAAAGGCATGGAGAAATGTACAGACTAGAATAGAAAGAGTAGTCAGCAACAGATTGATACCATTTCTGACATCTCTGATAACCTTGTTGAAATTACTTGTGTTAGTTGATGTTTTATTGGCAAGATTATGAAAAGATTGGTAAAACAGTTCATAGGTGGAGGTGTTAGAAATATCTACAGGTTATCAACATATAATAACTTTTGCTCTAATTTCAGGCCAGTCTGGGTTACAACAAAGTCAACAAATCAATGTTTTGATAGACTTTGTATCAGATTTTTCGGCTGGTTATTTATGATAACAATGTTGTAAGTGGTGTTTTGCAACAAAGGTTGAGAGTTGAAGGGGTTGATACATACAGAGATGTAAACAATTATTCTGTTCTGACAAGCGTGATGAAAGTCATTTACACAATGCTTTGATGGATTCTTTACTGCTCTATAGCTGTTTTCAAGACAGAATCCTTCCTTATACCTGATTCTCACGCTTGTTTTAATTTTGAAAAAAAATAAGACATTACTGAGCTATAGCAGCAAGCTGTGATTGTAAGGTCCTAAGACATGAACNACAGACTAGAATAGAAAGAGTAGTCAGCAACAGATTGATACCTTTTCTGACATCTCTGATAACCTTGCTGAAATTACTTGTGTTAGTTGATGTTTTATTGGCAAGATTATGAAAAGATTGGTAAAACAGTTCATAGGTGGAGGTGTTAGAAATATCTACAGGTTATCAACATATAATAACTTTTGCTCTAATTTCAGGCCAGTCTGGGTTACAACAAAGTCAACAAATCAATGTTTTGATAGACTTTGTATCAGATTTTTCGGCTGGTTATTTATGATAACAATGTTGTAAGTGGTGTTTTGCAACAAAGGTTGAGAGTTGAAGGGGTTGATACATACAGAGATGTAAACAATTATTCTGTTGCCTGACAAGCTTGATGAAAGTCATTTACACAATGCTTTGATGGATTCTTTACTGCTCTATAGCTGTTCTTCCTTGTACCTGATTCTCACGCTTGTTTTAATTTTGACAAAAAATAAGACATACTGAGCTATATCAGCAAACCGTAATTGTAAGGTCCTCAAACATGAACTTGTAACCCTGCTGCCACACCACCTGAGGTGGACTTTCATCAGATATTGTTATTACTGCACATGGAATACATTTGGAAATGTATCAACTGCCTTTTTGTCGTGGCCTACTCTGACAGTCAAATTGCCTACTAAAATATATAGCAGTATATCATAATTGTCTCATTTGTATTGGTATTTCAACAGATTAAATTTAGTTTATTCTGAAATGTCACAATTTTTCGAGATGAAAATGTTGGCATATTTTTTTCGTTATGAAAACATTATCATTTCCAGGTTAAAATGTGACATTGTGATTAAATTGTGCCAATACCTAAAGGTCTGTTGCATGTAAAAAATATGAAACTTGATTGAACATTTGAAGGTAACAACACTTCATGAATAAAAAGGTTCCTCTGGGTCTGAACTAAAACTTAAATGTTAGGCTTTCAGGGCAGTTGTAAGCCATTGCTTCAAGACATTGCAAAAAGTGACACAGACTCTAGAAGAGCAGATTGTTTACAGTCAAAGAACATCTATTGTCATTTAAATCATTGACATTTTTTTGCCCCAATTGAAAGAAGTATGATATTCTGTTACGGATTCGGCCTAGATGCTTCTCCAACAGCCAGGTGTCTTTCCTTATGTAAAGTAATTGGGTCTTATGGAAAAGGTAAATTTACCAACTATTTGCCATTGGTTTTTGCTCAGGTAAGAGGATGCTGATGAGTGGAGTTATCGAAGAGGCCAGGCAATCTCCAAACAGATCCATATGACACTGATTGATAGACAGTGCAACATTGATGCACTGCCTGGAGACTGGTGTATAATTCAGAGGTAAAAGGTGTTCCTCAGGCAGAACTTATCTTGATTATTGTGATGTGCACTTGACATGGTGAAAGTGAAACATTTGTAAAAATGTTGCACTTTGCTATCTTGATTGCGTGTTAACACTTTCAGGGTAACCAATTGATTACAGATTAACCTTTGTGGGCATGAAAAACACAACATTATTCATGCAAGAACTTCAGCACAGTGCTTCAGTTACAGTACCATCAGTCATAGTTCCAATAGTTCCATCCTGAGCTGATCTATATGTTGAAGCTGTTTCCCATGTGTGTTAAGGAAGAATATTCAAAGTCAAGTGTCTCAAACTGAGTACAAGTAGGCCTACTGATAAGAAAATAAAATAAACATTGGCTGAAGTTCTAATGATGTATTCCTAATTCCTATTTCTAATGATGTATGTGTTCTAATGATGTATTCCTACTGATATATTCCTGTACATCCACTTTGAGAATCAAGAATTCGATCAGCTGGAGCCAAAAGCTGCTGGGACAAGCGCTCAGCCTCTACAGACCAATTCCATGATGCATGAATCTGTAAAAAGACATTCTTCTCATGAAGCTCAAGAAAAGGAAAATCTGGGAAAATTTTTGTGAAGGATCGGGAAAAAAGATTATCACAAAAAGAGATGTCACTGCAGCATAGGCAGTTAGTGATTGCATTCAGAACCTCAGGCCAGAAGAAGCGACTGAATCAGCTGGTTATCTGTAATAGCTGTGAATACCATGATTATAAATTCAACCCCTGGTTGCTGCATTCTCCAAAGATGGTATTTGGCCAGCGGTGGATGAAGCTACCCTCGCTTGCTTTGGGAGCATAATGCAGTGTTTCTTGTCCAAAAATGCTACATGCTGTCAGCTATTGGAATATTTATTTTGCAGAAAATTGCAAATAATTTTTGCCTGAGGCCATGAGGGCAAGACAGCATTCTTACAATTGATGCAATCCTTTTTTTGTAGAGCAGGTAGAGGATATTTCCTGCTCTGGTCATCAGCCTTTTTTAACGTAATGGTGAGTTTAACTTGCACTCATCATGACATCTTTCTGAAGAAGCTTTCAAAATGAATTGAAGGAAATTGCCATGGTTAGGCATGACCAGTGTGGAGGATACACTCTCCTGTCAAATTGTTTTAAATTACCTCTGCACACATTGGTATTGAAAATAAGAATCATGCTAACAATAAAACATTTTGCTAACATCTTTCTTGTGATCAACTGCAGGGGCAGACCATGCCTTTCACCACGGTGTTGTTGTGAAGGTATTTCCTGTTGTGCTTCATGGGAACCTAGAGTTGTAGTAGATTTTTTTATCGCTTTCAGACTTGCTTCAGTTGTGGTAGAGAGCTCCATCGTAATTTTTACTGTTTACAAACACAATTTAAATTGTTACCATTGTGGTGCAGTGGCATTCCCTTTTCTTTCAATTGGGTAGGAATGTTGTTTGCATACCTTGAGTAATGGTAAAGTTTGGCCAGTTTTTACCGATCATCTGATCAGCAGGGGGAGAATACTGGTAAACAAGACTCAGCAGATCTTTACAACCGTGGACAATCGCTGCAATAACAATGCTTCAACAACATCTGCCCTTGTTTGCATCTTAATCAACTTTTGTTTGTGTCCAGGCTCATTAGCATTAAACAATTGATGTATGTTGTGAATAGGATGTAACAGCAATCGTTTTCGAAAATTGAGGCTGAAAAAACAACTTGTTATTCTTTCCAATCTTTGCCAACTTTCTTTCCTGGGTGAGAGATTGATACATTTGTTTCGTTTATCTTCTACGTCTCTTAGCCTTGAGTTCACCTCTTGGCTTCCCTTCAGGTTTCCTGTGGTAGGGAAGATAGTGGTGGCATTCTGTTACAACCTTATTCCTTGTCTTGCTGCCATTATCCTACAAGCAGTTGTTGACTACCATACTTTATCATGGTTTGCCCAGCAGTAGGCTACTTCACCTTTTGTCTTCATGTTTAACCCTGTTTCAATGGACTGGACATCGTTCATTAAAGAACACTTTTATACAGGACGAGCTTCAGTATTTTGAGAATAGTCTTTTTGTGACAATTTTTCTTCAAAATACTTTTTTTGCCATAAATTCTACTTGGGCCTTGAGCCAAGTCACCAAAATTTCCACATGTGCATGATGCCCTATTTCTTTACAGATGGTTAATGTGCACCACTGCAAATCTACACTCTTGGTCGATTCAGATAAAACTTATTTCTCCGTTATATTCCTCAGAAGGTGAGGAATACATGAATTGATTTGACCTGGACTTGTCTTGACATCAGCCGAGTGCATGACACGCACAATCCTCCTCTCCTGAGGACATTCGGTTGTTCACCTGATTAGGATGAAGGACGCTTGACAACGGATGAAAACGTTTCAATGCTAACCGAGTTAGTCCTCCATCAGTACGGTCAGCTTGTTATGCAGATATTGAACTTGGCACTGACTGGCCATCCATGAAGCTGGAAGATTCATCGTGCAGAGCAAGAGTTAACTGGGATGTACAATGGGTATTCATTGTCACAGACAAAAAACCGTCAATTTGACGTTGCAAACAAGGAGAGAAAGCGAGAGAGAGAGGCCTTTTGGTGATGGTTGAGTAACTCTGGTTGAGTGAAATATTGTTCTTCAAAAAATGCACTTAGCATGAAAGCAGATGGAAAGATAACTTTGGCCAAAACCTTGAACAGAATGAAATCAAAAATATTTTGATGGCCATGAAAATGTTGTACCTCACGGTATCCATCAGAACTTAAATCTTTCCATGACAAATATGTTCGATAATGGGAGAGCTAACAGCAGTAATTTTGATGTGTTAAACCTGCCAAAAGCACCTATTTCCTGGCAGGCCTTCCCTTGTTACTCTACGTTCAAAGGTTACCCAAGCTAAAACAAATGTGCATCACTCACGCTATATGTCTGTTACCTCTCATAACACACCAGGATACAACAGGATACATCACCAGAAGTCATTAAAATCTCAAGAAAACATATATCTTCCCATATCTCTGTTGAAACAACTTGTACTAATGTTTTAACAAGTATTCAAGGTTGGAGAGTTGATCTTGAAGGATTGCTAACGTAGGTTTAAACTGGGAGTTCTTTAAAATAAAAAAGAATACCTTGCCCTGCTCACGAACATAATCCTGAAGACTATTTCTGCTGTTCCAATGCAGCATTTTAGTCAAGTTCAATGGTTCATAAGTTACTGAACTCACAGATGCATGTATATTGTACGGGGTTAAAAGCCATGAAAGCCTCAGCCAGTTGCTCGAAAACACGATGCCAAATCTTTCAACTTTTGAAATAAAATCTCTCTTTCACTAATTAGTATGCTTCAAACCTAATATCATGAACAGTAGGTCGGATGGAGTTGTTAGAAGTCTGAAGGTGAGCAAGCTACTTTTGCTCACCTGTGATCTTGGGCCTGGAGAGGAGAACTCAGTATCAATCACACCAATGGTTCAGTTGGTGCAGTGCAACGGAACGATTTAGAGGGGTTATCATCAGTTGGTACAAGGTTCCTACAATGCACGGCACTTGTCCAGGGATTGATAAAGAATGGATGGTGTTGGCAAGTTTCACCTAATTGGGTCAAGATTGCTACACATAATAAATTTTAATCTTTTTAGTCTTCTATCTACCAACGATCTGTAATTTTAGATCAGATATTTGATACAGAGCCCAACCCTGTTGATATTTGATAGTGACCCATTGTAAAATGTTTTGGGCCTACAGTTTTTACACCAAAGGACTATCTTATCAGCCTTTGTGTTTGTGCTGTTTTCCAGTAACGATCCTTCATGGAGATGGAATGTTCTTGGTAACCCAACATCACAGAAATATCTGCCATTAAAGAAGAACTTTAGCCTTGAGTTTTTAATAACGCAGACAAGATTGAAGTATTTTATTGAACTTGAACTTATGATAAATGAGAACAAAGCTGGGCAGCATTGGCCAATGTTCAGAGTCTGAAAATCATTTCATATATTACAGTTCACTTGACTCTTTTGTTGGTGCATTTCAAGCTATCCATCATCTTCTGAAGGGCAGTTTACCATTGATACGATGGTTGTGTAAATTACCGTAACTGTTACTGATGCTGGTTTTTACCGTTTTTTATATTTAAATTTGTTACATTAACTTAGCAGTCCATCTGATTATCATTGTACACTCAGCATGAATGGGCGTTTATTTCGGATTCTTGGCAAATTCCTGACACACTCACTCCAACTGCGGCAAAATTATCGAGAGTGGGTGAAATTTTCTGTTGCCATTCCCTGGTGACTTATTTTAAAAGGTCAGATACTTGCCATTTCCTCGCCTCTGTGTAAGGCTTTTGGTATTTACCATCTGGATTTGAAAATTCCTGAAAAGATTGCCCACACCCTGGCAGTTTATCCACACCAACTGGAATATATACAGAATTGGTTTTCACAGAAACTATTGGGTGAATGAGAAAAAACTTAGAATGACTGGAGAATGGGTAATCTGTACCCTGTGAAGGCCGTAATCATTCTACATTTACAAATCCTCAAACAACCCGTTGAAAAGGCAGGAAATCATGGAGGCAAAAGTAGCTATGGTAATCTTCCAAATTATCAGATGTGTGATTGCCTGATCTACCATTCTTTGAGAGTTATTACTTATAATTAGTAGGCCTAGACTTGTAAGCTAATTGTAAGTACGTCACAAATTGTTTCCACCCTTTTCGTAGAAGAGAGGAAGTCTGTACCACCTGTTCCTTTGCTCATAAGATGGTTTCTCTGAATTTCACTCGGCTAATGGCAATGTGGTATTCATGACTACAAAGTAATTGTTTCTCTTCGTACATACATGCAGGTACAGGGGAGTGATTGTGGTTTGCTCANTAGGGAAGATAGTGGTGGCATTCTGTTACAACCTTATTCCTTGTCTTGCTGCCATTATCCTACAAGCAGTTGTTGACTACCATACTTTATCATGGTTTGCCCAGCAGTAGGCTACTTCACCTTTTGTCTTCATGTTTAACCCTGTTTCAATGGACTGGACATCGTTCATTAAAGAACACTTTTATACAGGACGAGCTTCAGTATTTTGAGAATAGTCTTTTTGTGACAATTTTTCTTCAAAATACTTTTTTTGCCATAAATTCTACTTGGGCCTTGAGCCAAGTCACCAAAATTTCCACATGTGCATGATGCCCTATTTCTTTACAGATGGTTAATGTGCACCACTGCAAATCTACACTCTTGGTCGATTCAGATAAAACTTATTTCTCCGTTATATTCCTCAGAAGGTGAGGAATACATGAATTGATTTGACCTGGACTTGTCTTGACATCAGCCGAGTGCATGACACGCACAATCCTCCTCTCCTGAGGACATTCGGTTGTTCACCTGATTAGGATGAAGGACGCTTGACAACGGATGAAAACGTTTCAATGCTAACCGAGTTAGTCCTCCATCAGTACGGTCAGCTTGTTATGCAGATATTGAACTTGGCACTGACTGGCCATCCATGAAGCTGGAAGATTCATCGTGCAGAGCAAGAGTTAACTGGGATGTACAATGGGTATTCATTGTCACAGACAAAAAACCATCAAATATATTTGACGTTGCAAACAAGGAGAGAAAGCGAGAGAGAGAGAGGCCTTTTGGTGATGGTTGAGTAACTCTGGTTGAGTGAAATATTGTTCTTCAAAAAATGCACTCACTTAGCATGAAAGCAGATGGAAAGATAACTTTGGCCAAAACCTTGAACAGAATGAAATCAAAAATATTTTGATGGCCATGAAAATGTTGTACCTCACGGTATCCATCAGAACTTAAATCTTTCCATGACAAATATGTTCGATAATGGGAGAGCTAACAGCAGTAATTTTGATGTCTTAAACCTGCCAAAAGCACCTATTTCCTGGCAAAGCCTTCCCTTGTTACTCTACGTTCAAAGGTTACCCAAGCTAAAACAAATGTGCATCACTCACGCTATATGTCTGTTGCCTCTCATAACACACCAGGATACAACAGGATACATCACCAGAAGTCATTAAAATCTCAAGAAAACATATATCTTCCTATATCTCTGTTGAAACAACTTGTACTAGTGTTTTAACAAGTATTCAAGGTTGGAGAGTTGATCTTGAAGGATTGCTAACGTAGGTTTAAAATGGGAGTTCTTTAAAATAAAAAGAATACCTACTCACGAACATAATCCTGAAGACTATTTCTGCTGTTCCAATGCAGCATTTTAGTCAAGTTCAATGGTTCATAAGTTATTGAACTCACAGATGCCTGTATATTGTACGGGTTAAAAGCCATGAACGCCTCAGCCAGTTGCTCGAAAACACGATGCCAAATCTTTCAACTTTTGAAATAAAATCTCTCTTTCACTAATTAGTATGCTTCAAACCTAATATCATGAACAGTAGGTCGGATGGAGTTGTTAGAAGTCTAAAGGTGAGCAAGCTACTTTTGCTCACCTGTGATCTTGGGCCTGGAGAGGAGAACTCAGTATCAATCACACCAATGGTTCAGTTGGTGCAGTGCAACAGAACGATTTAGAGGGGTTATCATCAGTTGGTACAAGGTTCCTACAATGCACGGCACTTGTCCAGGGATTGATAAAGAATGGATGGTGTTGGCAAGTTTCACCTAATTGGGTCAAGATTGCTACACGTAATAAATTTTAATCTTTTTAGTCTTCTATCTACCAACGATCTGTAATTAAATCAGATATTTGGTGCAGCGCCCATCCCTGTTGATATCTGATAGGGGCCCATTGTAAAATGCTTTGGACCTACAGTTTTACCCCAAAGGACTATCTTATTGGCCTTCATCTTAGTGCTGTTTTCCAGTAACGATCCTTCATGGAGATGGAATGTTCTTGGTAACCCAACATCACAGAAATATCTGCCATTAAAGAAGAACTTTAGCCTTGAGTTTTTAATAACGCAGACAAGATAGAAGTATTTTATTGAACTTGAACTTATGATAAATGAGAACAAAGCTGGGCAGCATTGGCCAATGTTCAGAGTCTGAAAATCATTACATATATTACAGTTCACTTGACTCTTTTGTTGGTACATTTCAAGCTATCCATCATCTTCTGAAGGGCAGTTTACCATTGATACGATGGTTGTGTAAATTACCGTATAACTGTTACTGATGCTGGTTTTTACCGTTTTTTATATTTAAATTTGTTACATTAACTTAGCAGTCCATCTGATTATCATTGTACACTCAGCATGAATGGGCATTTATTTCGGATTCTTGGCAAATTCCTGACACACTCACTCCAACTGCGGCAAAATTATCGAGAGTGGGTGAAATTTTCTGTTGCCATTCCCTGGTGACTTATTTTAAAAGGTCAGATACTTGCCATTTCCTCGCCTCTGTGTAAGGCTTTTGGTATTTACCATCTGGATTTGAAAATTCCTGAAAAGATTGCCCACACCCTGGCAGTTTATCCACACCAACTGGAATATACACAGAATTGGTTTTCACAGAAACTATTGGGTGAATGAGAAAAAACTTAGAATGACTGGAGAATGGGTAATCTGTACCCTGTGAAGGCCGTAATCATTCTACATTTACAAATCCTCAAACACCCCGCTGAAAAGGCAGGAAATCACGGAGGCAAAAGTAGCTATGGTAATCTTCTAAATTACCAGATGTGTGATTGCCTGATCTACCATTCTTTGGGAGTTATTACTTATAATTAGTAGGCCTAGACTTGTAAGCTAATTGTAAGTAAGTCACAAATTGTTTCCACCCTTTTCGTAGAAGAGAGGAAGTCTGTACCACCTGTTCCTTTGCTCATAAGATGGTTTCTCTGAATTTCACTCGGCTAATGGCAATGTGGTATTCATGACTACAAAGTAATTGTTTCTCTTCGTACATAGATGCAGGTACAGGGGAGTGATTGTGGTTTGCTCATACTGAGCTGGCATCAGCATCTCAGATAGACCACCAATCAATAGAATCAGATTACTTTGACATCTGATGTCCTTTCTTCAGACCCCCCTACTGACGTCGCCAATATTCCAGGTCCTTGTATTGAAGGATGAAGGAGGGAACACTAGTAAGCTACCCACTTACTACTTCAAGTGTGCCTCCTCTTCACTCAAGCACTTATTATCTTCCTACTTACTGTCTTAGTGGTGCATACCTCTAGCTAGAGGCATCTCAAATGATGTTGAGGAAATTGTAGATTTACTATCACTCTGAGTGCTGGTTTGCCCGCAGGCTGAATCGGATAGGGAGAGCATGGGTGGTGTTGTTCTCTGTGTCTCCTGAATGAAAGGCTGTGGAGTAAAGCTTACTGTTGAATTAAGCCTTTGGTAAATAGAAAAAAAAGTTGTACTCAGATTTCTTTACTCCACTACATTTCATTGTCTCCTGAATGAAATGTAGTGGAGTAAAGGAATCTGAGTACAACTTTTTTTTCTATTTACCAAAGGCTTAATTCAACAGTAAGCTTTTCAATTCATGCGACATGACCTAATATTGTGGAGAAGCACCACAACTAGGGATTTCCACATAGCCAAGTCAATTCTTCAGTATCCTATGACAAATTACATTGGAGTTAAAAACCACAGTGAGGAGGCCCTCCTGATGGTGGTTTCAGTCAGTTGGGAACACCAACATCTCCTTGAAATATTTTGCCCACGGATGACCTGGCAGCAACTGAGAAGCAGTCCAGTCGTCTAACACCTGTGACACACAAATGCATAACGTTGGCACAAACATGTGCATGAAATTGTACAGAGAATGTAAATTGGACACATGTATGTTACGGGAAAAAATATTCCGCTATCAAACCGCCAAATATTGTGGATTGGTTCATTATATCAAATTATTAAAGACAAATTGACATGAAATGTTCACTGACATTATGTAGTTATATGCACATTGGAATGTGCCTACCCGGTATATGAATGTGCCTACCCGGTATATGTCTGTACAGCCAGAGTATACAAGTATGAACCGGCATTTGAAATGATGTTACAACAGTTGTATTGCTTTCATTTGGCAGTAGAAAGTTTTTGCCTTGTCCGCATGCCAAGTACAGTTGTGGTAAAAACCATCAGCACATTGGCCATTATTAGTGCTTTCCCAGTCTGGTAACTGTTATTTGATCACTTGTTAAGAAAGGAATTTGACCATTATTTAAAACATTTAAGCTTAGGAAAAAGGGAAATATGGCACAGAACAGAAAGGGTTTGGACTTCGTCTTATCTTTAGCAGTCACCTTCAAGGGACCTCATGCTACTTGCTGATTCTAGGAACTTAAATTTGATGAAAATGCTGCTGCTTCTGTCCTACCAATGGTGTGGCTTGCTTTCTACAGAACTTTCCAGATCTCATGGAATGTCAGAAGAGGCAAGGTCTTTGAAAATCATGAGCTGCTTTGCCACCAATGGCAGCTTACATTGGATCTTCTGCAACACAAGACAATGAACACTGAGTGCACTTCGGTCAATGAATATGGTGTCCACAAATAGGATTTTCCCCTCATAAACTTCGAATACCTGAGAACCCATTATCTTCAAAACCAATCCAAAGATTCTTCTGCTAGATCAATGGAAAAGGTCTGCATTTGTGCAAGTCATTAAACTAATTGTTTTGACCATTAAACAGATTGATAAAAAACCTCGCAGTGGCCGTGATGGAAATTTCTTTAGGGTTTGGACATTAAAATGATTCACGCAGGTTGACAAGGTTATTCTTTTCTGTCAGATGCAGAGATCCTTTGAACTTGTTGTTTTGAAAAGGCCAGAGGTTTTGGGGAACAAGAACATTTAGTTTTCCATTGGTGGAGGAAGGTTTGTCTTTGTCAACAGATGAAGAAACGATCAAATTATGACTTGTTCTTGAGAGAATATAAGACGCAATTACCATTTGGTGAATTCTTCCTTTGTTTTTCATGCCCCATTGTCCAATTCTACAAAGATGTGGAAAATCTCATTCTGGGTGATACGTGAAGGAATCGTGAAATGAATTTCAATAATGATTAAGATTCGATGTTGTTTTAATGAAAATTCTTAGCAGGCGTTTTGATTTCTGACTCTTACAGCATCAGATGATGAAATTTATTGATTAGTTGCCTCCAAGCTGACTCTGCCAAATTGATGCACTGTAGAAAAAGATAGTGGTAAATTTGATATTTGCTCATTTTGTGCCAGTGAGGGGAAATCAATTCGATTCAATTTGAGCATGGTGTAATCTTGTGACCTCTGTGATATCACAACCGCAAGAAGCTAACTAAGATGGGGAAAAAACACTGGTGATCTATCTATTACTGTTGATACTTCATGTGGCATCCATTACAACACTCCATGCATGGTATTACATTACAGTTAACACTTTTTGTGTAACTTGCTCATCACTGCTGTCCCCTCATGCATGGTGTACATTACAGTGAATAGTTTTGTCTTCGTTGTCCACTGCTGTCACCTTGTGCATGGTATCCATTACAGTGACCACTTTGTGTAGTACGTTATCCATTACCCCATGCATGGTACGCATTACAGCAAGCACCTGTAATGTCAATTCTAGTTATAGCCACCCTTCTATCTTCGAAAATTCCAGTCAATGTTGACCTCAACATCAATCCAACGATTCGGCATCCTCTGTTGAAGGGTAAAAACACCTTTCATTGTGCATGTAATTCAGACTAAGTGCCACTCATATCATTCTGCACTGGCCATCCTTGCATGTAATGACACAGTCTGCCGGTCAGTATAAACACCATTCAACTTATGATGCACACTCGCTTCTTGTATTTGTTGGCCTTTTATTTCTCAACTAGAGGGTCATAAGAGATGATGATCCACCACATGTCTCCCATAAAATGTGGCAGCACTAAATAAAAGTTATTGCCCTCAATGAGTGAGAAAGCCACAGTTGCATCTTTTGTTCCAGTTGGATGCCCACGCAGCAGCCGCCTTCAGGCACATCTGACCATACCCGCTGTATATTTATGATACTTATCTTCACTCACTTATTCCGCTGAGGTCACCTGTCCCCTCCCACTCCAAGTATCAACCTATAACCCCACTCTGTCTCAATCAAATACTGATAATCACGTTTTCCTACAACCTCTCATCTGATCGTGGCCATCTAAAGTGTAGTCTGCCTCCAGTGTTTTATAGCCGAACAATTAACGCTGTGTGTCTTGGGAGAGGGATGGCGATTAGTCACCGTCCATACAGTCACACGATGACTGTCTCCAGTGGCTCGCTCCCACATACATACCTCACCTTTGTGATTGGGTAGGATGCCTTTGTTTTGCCAGGCAGACCAGACCTCTTCACACGTGCCAGCACTCTCCGGCCAAAACTAGAGTGATGATGTTCTTGAAGTTTCCTCCACCTTCTAATATTCTTTTCAAAGTTTGTTTAGCACCTCTCTAGAATGCCATTTGTCTTGGTTTTGGACCAATCATTGGTGATGGACTATCAGAAACGTTATTAAAGATTTCCTTTCCTGAATGCTTCTCTCCTCTGGTCATTCGCCATAGGTTCAGTTCCCGACCTTGATGAAGACATCACATTACTTGACAAATTTCTCCAAGGATTAAAACCATTGACCACCAAGTCCATCATAGTAGCACTGTACACCATTTTGGTCCCTCAGCAAGAATTTACAGTCTGGTCATGTTTTAAGGGTGGAGGATCGTGACAAATTTGTCCACGTACTGACCAATCCCATTTTTTCCTGGTCTTTCGGGAATGACGAAATATCCTATTTTGACCTTGATACGACCCTCATGTTTCTGAATCTACTTCATGTCTTCTGTTGGAATTAAAATGTCAATATGGAAGAGAATCTTGGAGAAGAACATCTATCTATTCCTGTCTTGCATGAAACACAGTGGTTTTTATTACAAAGCAAACTAACTTAGCCAGAGTCTCCTTCCCACTCAACAACTTCCTCCAGTGACATCCCTTGCCTACCATTGACACTTAATCAGAGGATTCCACCTGAAATTTTTCAGACAGTTGACCATGAGGTCTCTTTGCCTTTGTATTAAGGCCATGCAACTTTGATCTCAGTTTCACTATTTGCACAACAAAGCTAAGCAGCATATTTCCATTTTTCAAGCATCCTCAGGGCAGGCTGCTAATTGCTGAGTTGCGCCTTTGTGTACTGTTGACGGCCTCATCTTTGGTAGTTGGCATTGCAGTCACATGCGAGCGTCATCATCACCATGTCCCTTGGTGTCCACTCCGACTCTGGATCATCTCAGATCTCTTTATGGACCTGTGTAGTTTTCGCACAGCTCTCTGGAAGGTTGGAAAGCAGACAGCATTATTGTAAAGCATTGGGGTAATTTCAGGACTATCAGACGTCACATATTCTGGTTGATTTGGTTGAATGATGGTTGTGAATTGCTTATGTCCTGTTTTGTTATATCAACTAATTGAGATCTTACCATGGAGAGTGTTCTGGAAGATTCTTCAGAAGAATATTTGTACAGCAGTGCTGGAATGTTTTCTCTCTGTTCCGTAGTACTGTAAAAAGTATTTTTCTGTGCATCCATAGTACTGCGTGCAATATGATAGTTATGTATTCCAAGAACAGGCTATAAATACACAAGGTAGACATGCGTGTAGACATTGCTACATTGTTTGTTTGTTCATGCAGTGCCATTACCAGTTGCTGTTTGTTGTCGAAAATGATGGTGCCGACAATCACAAAAAGGTGGACAGATACATGCGAGTTCTTGAAATATGCTTCACTCACATTGAAGGGCAAGGCAGTCTGCATAGTTGCATTTCTTACGTTGCTTTTAACGAATATTTGGCAGACTTTATTCCTTCTGTTGGGCCAACTTAATGATGTATCGTTTCACAAAAAGATGCCATTTGAGAGAACGGAGGTATCCATGTGACAACAACTGAATCTCAAAGTGATGGCTTTTGTTACTTTCAAAGCACAAAGTATTTCTTCAAGTGTGGAGTGGTAATTTTCTTCTGGCGATCAAGTTGTTGTAGATCATCTCAGATATCAGAAGACAGTGGTATCTTTATCAGCCAGGGGCCTGAAGAAGCCTATCAGATTTCTTACAACTATTCATCGAACAGCTGGCTCTTGCCTAGTACAATACCACATGCTTAACACTGTTGTTCCCAGCAAGGTAAGACAAACACTAATATAACAATACTTGATAGGGTTCTGTTCACCTTGATTAGAACTTGGACCGGTGAATATGTTCATTAGCCATTCTTCAGTGAACAGTTTGCTGGCACTTCTTATGATGGAACGGAATTCTTTTAAAAGGATTTTCAAGGACTTGCTTGAGGGCTAACTACATCTTCGCTGCCATGACTGGAAAATAAATGGTTATCAGTGTCAAAATGTCACATCATGACAACATCTGCAATTTTTTTCAACAAAAGTCGTTTTGGGAAGTTTACAAATTGTTCACATTTTATGCCTTTTAATGGACGACCATCTGATTGCAACATGATTGCAAAAAGCAAATGATGTGACAAATGACAGATAAACAATGCTCTTAATCCCTGTTGTTTCCTGTGGTCAGTCTCTAATGACGATGACCACCTGACTACAAGGGGATGACACCTCTAGGGGATAGAAAGCTCATGAGGGTGACTGGTATCAGAGTTGCAGATTTTGCCCTCAAAGGATTTCATTGCCAATGGAAACAATGTTGCTGTTATGGTACAAGGATTAGAAGAAAAAGTAAGAAATGAAGCAGAGCTGATTAATATGCCTAGTTATTGGACCTGCAGTGCTACTCAAAGACTGGATGCAACAACCGACAGTCAAACCAAGTAAAACAACATTCACAACACAAGAAGTAACCATAATGGCAGAGAATATCCTCCAAATGAAATCAGCATTGAAACATTATTTCAGGAGTGCAAGCGCCCAACGAGGGCATTATAGCTGCTAACTGTACTGGGTAACATTTTGTAGTGTAGGGAGGAACTGGACCTACAATGTTGAAGAGAGAGTACATTCTCCACATCATAAAGCCACTGCCATGGCTGTGACCCAACCTGCAACTTCATTGGTGGCTGATGCTGATGTGGCAACTTTGACAACCCGATGATGACACTATGTATCCTTTTGTCAATGGCTGCATACACCACTAAGATTTTATGGGATATGACTCTCCAGTGCCACCATTGCAGGGAGACAGACTGAAAAAAGACAGAATGACGTAAATCTGCTGCATCTTCTTATCATGCCAGCATCCAGGGTGTCCATCACTACTATCATAGCTCCTGTCAGCTGGTAGCAAATGAATTCAAGACAGCAGAAATTGGTATAAATTGATTCATTCAATCAATAACAGAGAGTGGAAATCGTGAGCGATTCTCTCTATTGGCAAATAGTTGCATTTACTGTAGATCCTCTTGGATCTAAGTGGATTAAGCTAACTGAATCAGTCATCGCGTGTAAATTGTACAATGGATGATGATTGTCACATAATGTGCTTACAATTCATGTGTTGAATAGAAACAGATTGGTGGGGCATTTGGATTTTTTCCTCAAGGGTTTGCGAGATTTTATCTCAAAACTTCATCACATGCTTAAGGTAACTTCAATTTTGGTTGTTCTAGTGATAGTCTTTCAGATATCAAGCAGAGCTGCTTTTTCACTTCCCAAGGAACTGTGGTCAGATTCAGAAGGTAGGGACTATCCCATATGCAGGACGTAGTTTATGCATAAATATGCGTGATATTTCCAGTTCATACGCAACATTCTATGACCGTGACCAGGGGGACATTCCCAGGAAGTTTGTCACGCCATTCTGACTGTATTTCGCATATCCTGGTTCATGTTGAAAATGAGCGGGCTAGTAGAATAAGGTATTAATCAGCCTAATTTATATACTGAAGTATTGCCAACAAATGCAGTGGATGATTACAAATAATATATACTATACACAATGCATTACTATTTAAAAAGTCGGTGCTGAGAGACGGAGGTCAAAACTTTCATTACATACCTCAGGCCAGGCTAATTTTTCCAACTAATTAGGTCTTTGTTTTCTGGGTTCCAGGCGAGTTTAGTACAGTATAGTTTATGGCAATATAATATCATGTTCATTAAACTAGCATTCATTATGTGGCTTTCAGTTAATCATTTCTGAACAATGCAGCTGTAATATGAAATGCTGTGGGTCAAAGGTTGTACAGGCCAAGTCTGGACAGTGTCTGAGGGGCGGAAATACTGATTTCCTTCATTGCCCAGTTGTTAGTGCACCTGATTTCCAATCCAACCTTACTGCCTGCATGATGTCAGAGGGGTTTAAGACCAACATGGGCCAGCGTGGAAAAATAATACAAACAACATGGATGAAATGCAATCGACCACCTTGGTGAAGAAGCCTCAGATATTAGCCTCTTCAGTACCTGTTGCACATTTTACCAATAATTCATTCGCTGGTTCCATTTCACCATGCAAGTACTTCATTGAAAGCCAACCCTTGCTTCCTTGGATAAGGATCTTGCAGGCTAAGTATTCCATTGACGATGAAACCCAGCCTCTTGCTGACGGGACCAAACTGATAAGTTACGTTTTTTTGCTGAGGCTATCACCACTTACTTGCCGAGGTGGCAAGGTTGAATGAACTGAGTAAAATTATCTAAAGTGCTGCTTGCCAGGGGTGTCTGCTGAATGGCTTGTGAATGTAGGAGAAATCAGGAACACTAACACTAAGTAAATTGCTGGATAAAAAACTGTACAGAGCCTATATTCCAGTGGCAAGTTCAGACTAAGCAACATTCTTGATGCGACTCTGGGGGTAGTAAGTGACCGAAGACCAAGAGTTCCAACAATTCCAACAAAATCAACTTCATGCTGCAAGAGGAATAAGAAAGGTTTGACCTGCAATGAGTTGCTCAACATCGCTGATTTTATGATTCCCAGGTAAAGGGAGTTTTTTAAAATGAATACAACATCCAGGGTAGGTTTAATGATGCCTGATAGGTGAAAGATGGATGTGGAAGGTATAGATTGTCATGAAGAAAAAGACATTGGTATTCAGTGCTTTGTTTAAAGGTCTAGTTCCAATCAGCAGAATCTTTTTCAATGAGAAACACTTCAAATCATGTGCAAATTGTTGTTTTCTGTAGACATGTTATCATACAATTGTAGGCGGCAATGACAAGCAAGGAAATCCATGAAACCATGAGAAAAATAAGTACAGAATACAAAACCAGTCTAGACCAAGTAAGAAAATAAACAACACATATTTTATGATTTTTTTTGGGGGGGGGGGTCAGTCCATTATTTCTTTTTTCAAATCATACATGTAGACATACATATTTTAATGCAGGTACTGAAGTTGGGACCTAAGTGATAGACAGTGATGACTGACATGTGTATTGTCCTGATCATCAACACTGAGAAAAGACTGGAATATTAATTGTGCAGTGTTATAAAACGGGCACAATCAAGTCGAGAACATCATCATCATTTCAAGTGTGTTTGCCAACAGGCTGGTCAGTTGTTCAGCATGTGCATATCATATAGACATCATCCAGGTCCACAGTGCAGGACAGCCTCTTCATCAAAGCTACTCCGATGAACAAAATACATTATGTAGGTGCATTTGATGATAACTTATACTATCAAACTGAGGATTAAGATTTAAGGAGCTACAACTTTCTCCTTTCCATCAGCGGCATCTTAAGATCTGTGTCATCCTGAAGTGAGACCTACCAAAAAATCCGAAATTTTCAAAAACCATGTCCACTGTCTCTGGTAGTAAAAGTGTTAAGGATCAAGTCTGCCAGGCGTGTGCCGCATTAAAAGATTGCCTCTCTCAAGCATCTAATGAGAGGGTTCCCTAGTGGCACAAGTCCTGAGAAAACAAACTCCCGGCTACTGTTATGCTAAATAGCTCACGTGCAAAAATCATTGCCTGCATGGACTCTGTCGTGCATGGATGGGTGCAGGTGCTTCATTGAATCTGTGACACCAATCACTGTGTTTTCTTTAAAGGTAAAAAAATGTGACAAAAAGCTCTGCCGTGAAATCTGTAACAATATTTCACCTTGACAGAATTCTGATGGTTTTTTTGTGAATTTAGTGAATGCCATGCCATCTATTGTGCCCGGCTCTTCAGCCACACATTATTGTTTGCACATGATTTTGTCAATGCCATAGAGACATGGAACTAGAACACTTCAATTCACCATTTGATCGTGTTACGAATAGCATGAAACTTTGATGAAAATTTATGATTTGATTTTTTTCATTTCATAAAGCTTTTTCCATCAGTTGATATATTGTCCTGGACATCACTGAATTTGTAGCAAAATTAAAACATCAGTCTGTAGAAACTGCCATTTTAAGGCAGACCTACTCCACCTTGGCAGATAGTAGTATCTTCTGAGAAACGTGCATGCAACATCTTCTAGAAGAGAAATTTGAAGGAGGGATTTAATCAGCACTTTTCCTCCCATATTTGGCAATTAGAATCGAAACTTTCACGCCAGCTTTTTCTTGCAATAAGTTAAACAAACTTAAAGTTATTAAACTACCAATGGGTCAACCAACAAATTCTTGTGGTAAGAATTTTCTGTCACACATTCCCTTCCTTCCACATTTTTTCCAGTGATCTCTGTGCACTTGAATTCTCCCATGCTCACCAGCTGTCATAACTGCCTGTTCTTACATTATTCTTTATGGCCAAGAAACTGAATAAGTAGCCATCTTTGGCCCTAAGGGCGGTAAGTTTCCTTGTACTGATCATGCAGTTTTTTATGAACATTTGCAGAAATGTTGTCAATTATTGCTTGCATTTTCTTATCTCTTTAGCAAGGACATTGGTTTTAAGCCAAGAGGGTACAAATTAGAATTTTAATTTCAGCCGCCTGGATGAACTGGATATCTCATCTCAGATTTCTTCAAATAACTGAAATCTGTGATGCTATATGGAATGGACAGATGCCCTAGGGTACACCAGTTGTCAATGGTGCTAAATCAAGGACAAAATATGACTTAGAACACAGAAAAGAAGGCATCCCTGGAACCTCTTTGATATGGTCCCGGGACAGAATAATGGCATTTCTTTGAAGGAGAAACCAGAAATCTCTGCATAAGCATCTGGAGCAGAATGGAGCTATTTCTCTCTTACCCCTTTAAGTCTTCAACAGTCTGTGGAAGAATCTCCAAACTGAAATCCACTCCCTCCTCTGCAGCTCGAGATTGTGTAATCGAGTGCGCTAATCAATGATATATGGGCTAAATTACACCAAAGTTCAATAGATTGTGTTTCTGGAGAACACTGCATGACCAGATATTACTATTAATGACTAGCCATTTAGTGAAACAGACAAATTTGATGTGAACTATATCAGTCACTCCTTCAGTAATTGCCAGGACACATTTCCCATGGAGGAATCGATGAGGTAGTGTCCTCATTGTCCCAAAGATGGCATTGTGAGATTTTGCTCATGAGGGGTGCAGTGTAGGACAAAAATTAGTCTGTTCCTTCATCACGATGATGGTGTTGTAGATGAAGAAGAGAGAATACCTTTCAGTCTTTATATTTTTCTGTTGTGATGCAAGCTTCCTGCCAGATTTCTTGAATTTTGATGTATTACCTCTTGTGTGAGATGAATTAAAGTTGCAGTTCATTAGATTAAAGGTGATAAAAGTTACTGAATGACTGAAAGATTTATCGAAGACCCACCATACTGCTTCTTGGAGTCAAGTTCCTCAGACCACACCTGTTTTGCTTTAAACTTTATTGAGTGTTTGAAACACGAGTCAATCGCGTTGCTTTTTCTTGTTGCGAAGTAGTAATTTTGGCTCTCCATCCACCAGGAAGCATTATCCCTGCGACCTGGACAAGAAGAAACTGTATAGATTTGGTGCCATGATCTTTTTTTCGAGCATTTTTTGTGTACTTTGTTGTTTACTGTTTCTTATGGGATTCACTTCAATGCACGTCTGCTCAATGTTGGATCATGGATTCCTGGGAAAATGTGGCCGACATCTTCAACTTGTGATTACACTACCTGTGTCTCATTAAATTGGCCAGGTAGCTGATTATACTGTTGTAGATTGGCATTTGCAAAAACCATGCACATACGTAGAAATGCGGTTAGAACTGCCTTCTAAAGCTCTGAAATCTAAAGAGCACTAACCCGAGAGACTTGACATGCTACTCTGACTCTAGAACCAATTGGGGGCCATGTACATCTTGACGAAATTAGAAAATTAGACAGATAGAACTTGCTGAAGGTGTGCTATAGTAAACTTGGTATGCGGGTTGTAAAGCTTATCAGTGGCTTATTGCGCCATTAGGTGAGAAAATGGCTGCAATCGACAACCCCATTTTTCAGTGCTGGAGTAGGAGAAATTACGAAGGTGGTCTTGTATCAATGGCACCATGAATCATTGAATTGGACTTATCTATTTGACTTCACCTAGACAGAATGAAGAGTTCATGAGAACTATTAGCAAATATTAGAGTCATTTCCTGTTGGAACATGGACAGTTCTTTGTAGAACAAATCAATGACTACCAATACTTCCACAGAAATACTGCAGGATTTCATTCTGAAAAATGAGAAGGATTTCCCTTGCGGCAGCTGTAGCCTTCGGACCCCTTTAAGAAGATCATCCCTTCGGCAAAAACCTTGACCTTGGTCCATCAGCGCTGTACCCGCAGCAAGGTTTTACATTTCATTAATGTGAAGTGAGTCAGGTAAGGCACATTCTCTGGCTAAAAAATGGGAAGGGCTGGAGCTAATTGACTCAGCCCTTCCCCCAAGGCTTCTCTGAAGACCAAAGCCAGAGGCATTGGATGACCATGGCTGCTGATGGAAAGGGTCATTTCCAATGGATTTTTTTTTGTGGACACAGTAGAGAGCAGCACTTCGGCATATGAACTTCTGCTTCTCATCACAGAAAATAACACCCTGCTGTTAATAATTCGATAAACCGTTAACGACTAAATCACCACTGCTTTGCAAATAGAATGCAGTTCAATTGGTCACAGAAAATTAAGCAATTACGCCGAGTTAAGAACGTCTTGTCCACATTTCTTGGTGTTAATGATGTTATCACTCGCAACGGCATCACGAAATGACCGGTTTGTGTCACAGCGTGTGCAGAGAATTCTTCGATGTTCAGTAAAAGGATGAGAGTGTTATGCCAACCTTACAGCATTGTCAATCTCCCCAGAGTTGGAAAAGAGCATTTTCTATACCAGAGAAAATGATGCATTGGACTTCATCTTAGAGCCTGTTCTACCGTCAGCTCATTGGCATTTGGACTTCAGCTTCAGTTGAATAGCTGATGGCACAGCGCACCCTTCAGAAAGCTGCAAATTCCATATGTTGAGTTTCAAATGAACTACAGTACCAAAGTGTCCACCCGCACCAAAAAGCTGTCAGTTTGTGTGTGAACAAAGTACAGGGACTGCTCATTCATTCTTCAAGAACATTTTACATCAGGTCAGCCTTTGGGGAGTTTACTATCAGAATTGAAGTTTTGATCCATGACAGTTTAACTGTTATGTGGTGATTAATTTACCATCTTTACTCACGTTTGATGTTCGACCTTCTAATTAGTTCTGAGATGAGCTGATCAGGTTGCTGTCGGAGTGATGTATGAAGAGGAAGCGCTTCGGCAGTGTTAAACATGAGGGTCTCAATCAACTCATGGAATCCCTCTTTAGTATGTATTCGCTAAATTGTACCGTGCCCAGAAACGCTTCCTTCCATGAAATCGCAGTCCAGCTTTTTACTCACAAAATGAGTTCTGAGGATGATAAAGCAGTGTTACAGCACAGAGAAACGTTTGGCCTTTTGCATTTCTTTTTTGGCAGATATTTGGCCAGTACTCCTCCTCAGAAGAAATCAATATCAAATGTACTAAGAACATGCCCTTTATTTCCTTCTTCATTCATAAAATGTCCCCGGCAAATGATTTACTGTTTCAATATCCCTCAATATCCTTCACGGTAGCGAATGGTAAAGGTTCAGGGATTGAGCATGCCAGCTTAATTTTAGGCTATTAATCGTATCTTTCATTTAGTAATCATCCAGGGATAGTCAGTCAATCATAACCTTTGATCACTTCATGCCATTCTGGAACTGATTATACATACTCCCTCCTTATTCCATGACATTTTAATACACGAATTGGCCTTCGTTGATGAAGCTCTTTCTCTTTTGCAGGGGCCACCTTATAATTTTGCAACGAAGCGTCCATTTAGGATTCTATAGTGTCAATATATTTCTATGACATTGAGAATGAAGAATTGAGCTTTACTAATGAAATTCTTTTTCTTTTGTAGAATCTTGCATATTTTGCAACAAAGCTTCGATCCCATAAGGATTCTATAGTGTGAACATGCATTTTCTGTATTTATCTTATAACCTTTGAGATAGCTTTCAAGACTTACGGTAATTCACAAGTTAGTTATGTGGATATATCTGGCCTTATTCAGCACATTCAAAAAATTTGATCAAATATTTGACAGTTGGATCGGGCTTTAGGCAGCCAATTACTCTCCTTCAATTTCAAATATTTTACAGCTAAATGTACTTTCTCTTCACTTCCTGCTGTGAATTACCATAGTGTTTGAAAAATTTGCATCGCGCGTCTTGAATTCTAATTAACCCATTATTTACGTATCCGTTTCAGAATGACGTAACAGGTCTTCATGATCTGAGGTGTAATGCCTCATGTCGCTTCAGCCAGGTATGTAAGTTTTGGTCGGCACTGTGTGTTGTCACTGTTAAGTTTCACGCACTGCCGCACTATGCGCTGCAGCGCCGCTTCACTTTTTGCTCGCGCTAGTATAATGTTTTAGCTGTCGTCATTTTTGCACACGTTCATCACTTTATCTAGCACTATTGTTGTTGAGGTGTTGTGTTTTGCGCCTTTTTCATTTTCTACACTTCACTTGCACTATCACGTTTTTGACATAAAATATTTCAGTTTGGTTGTTCACATCCAGCGTAGTACGCATAGAATGCAACAGAAAACAGTCTTGTCTGTACCTTCAGTTATGTGCTCAGTCATGCGTGAACTTTGTCTGTGTACATCAGTAGATACAGCAAGAAGTATCCTGGTGCATTTGACCTGCTTACTGTTTGCAGCAGATGCATTCTGTTTGGAAAAAACTAAATTATGTTCAAGAAGAAAAATATGATATTTTGTATGTTTATGGAATTTGTACAGAACTTTTAATTTCATTTGATCAAGTTTAGAATATTTTGAAATGAACACAGATCATTTGATGAAAATAACAGATAATCAGTTTTGATTTGTTTACATACGAGTACATTGTATCATCTAATGTTTTGTCACAGCCATTAAAATATTCCTACAAACTGCATTAACGTTCTTGTAATGAAGTCATTTTCGATGTGAACAACCTAACCATGGTGTTGTAGCACTGTAATCTCCCGAACACCGTCCACGTTATTTGTGTAACCCATGCACACTGCAATCGGCACAAATCTAATCAACGCCTACCCTAAGATGCGCTAACAAAGACAACCCCTAACGAAATTGGCAACCACAAATCAATGATTGTACAAACTAATAACAAGAGCCAATCAAACAGCAGCGACGAGTTTCCGCCATCTTAGATGAACTGTCAAAATGGATGCCTGCGTGCATGCATTGAGCATCACTGAAGAAATTTACCTTTTCTTGACATAGAATGGCGTCAGTGATGGATAGGAGTGCATCTGTCTGGACCTGGAAGGCCTCCACACACTTGTGCATTTCAGGCTACATTCGGCTGTAAATCCTTGGTTATTTTCCACTGCCTTGCCTCTCTACAGTGGGTCCATCCAAAAATCACGATCAGGACTAGTGTGTTGAGGCTCCAACCCACTGAAACAGAAGAGTAAAGAGTAAAAGCACTGAATTTCCCTTCGTCATAACCCACAATATACAAACACCTTTGAGTCATAAAATTTCAAGGATGTTACGCTAAATGCTTACATTCTTCTAAATAAAACACATTTCACAATGTATCAATCCAGCTCAAGCGCGGCGTGCCTGCGAAAACAAGCGCTGTGCAGTCGCTTATTAATATCTTTTTTGTCTTCTCTTTAGTGCAGCAGCTTTTGCAGGATAGAAAAAAGAATTGAGAAAAGGCTTACCTTAAAGCAAATACAAATGAATGCAGAAGTTCTGGGTCTATTCTCTTCTTGAGATTTCGCCGTAAAAAGTAAAATGCGGTTATGCATTCGAAATACAGGAGCCATGGTGGCTCTTCTTCAATTGAAATCCTGGTAAAAAAGATACTTGAATTTACACGCTACTTTGAATTATTGGACTTGGGGTAGAGGATTTGAAAGACCATAGACAAGAATTGCATTGAAGATGGTAAAATCGTAACTTAATGATGCTATGTAAGGTTGTGTGAGGAAGTTGTGTTCTAATATATTTTGATTGGGAAAGATGATCACAACTACAGAATAAAGAACCTTTTCAACTTCCCTTTCATTATAAAATGATTATCAGCAAGTGGAACGTTCTTCTTTCTTTCAGTATCTTTAGAGATGGTAGTTTCCTGCCTGCTCCGGTGATGGTGTCCTATTCATGTTTAAATCCAACCTCATCTCCAAGATTATGCAAAACTCTTTTAGTTTTTAAAGCCAAACTTAATACCAAATTAGAGTGAATTATAAGAACATTAATGGAAAGGAGTTTTTGAACATTTTCTGAGAGTTAGACCAACCAAATGTTTCAGATCAATTGGAAATGAGGTGGATTTCTGTAGTGGTGCAGTTTTCCTATTTTTTTGCTCTATTTTGATTTTGACAAGAAACTTATTCTTCTTTAACTTGGTGTTTGTGTTTTCCACTGTCCTTTATATTTCAGAAAACAATTGAGAAATAAATACATTTCAATAACATCAGTATTCATATGGAATTGGAATTGTTCACAACACCTCCCCTAGCAGAAGGAATGTTGATGTTTAAACCGTTTTCAGGATTCCCAAAACTGGCCTTGAAATGGTGAAGCATTCCTATCAGTGGGTGGAACGGAAGAAAAGCAATAATTTGCTGATCTAGACAACATCTAAAACATAAGGAATAGCCAAGCATAGTTTGCCCATACTTTTTCTTTGAACAAAGTAAATTTATGTTGGTAATGATTTATTTCTCAATGGTGAATACATTATGCCAGAGTTAAGGTAAGGTTAAGCAGAGAAGAAGATTTTGCAGCACCAAGGATAACCAGAGGAAGACAATCTTGGATGGGCAAGTATATTGATTTCAAAAGACCAAGGTTAGGGACTGATATTCTGGTATTTGAGTGTTAGATGCCCCTTCCCTCACCATAGAGCATTGAAAGAACCAGACAAAATGGAGAAGATGGACTATATTTTCATTGTCAGCATCTCTGCGGATCCATATGAAATGTTCTTTTTTAGCTTCATTTCATTGAGAAGATTCCTAACTTCATACCCGTACAGATATTTTGCACTTTTTTATTTCGAGATTTTTTGCATTTCCCCCTGCACATGGTATAGATGGTGTATATTTCATGCCCAACCTTTCTTTCAGGCGATTACTGTGGATTATGACTTAATGGGTTCTGAAATTTTAATGACGTCTGATATCAGAGCCATCATCACCTGCTACTTGCAGCATGTGCTGCCACCATTTTGTAAGGCCAGGCTTTAAATCAACTATACCGGAACATAGACAGGTTGCGAAAAACCAAGCAACTCTCGTAATTATGTATATCTGTGCTCTGTGACACTTATACATATAAAGTAGGGGTATTTGAAAATAAAATCATGAAAGTACCTGTTTTACTGAGTTTAAAATCAATCTGTCCTGAACTTTACTTTCTGTATTCATGTCATTCTGGTGTAATTTCATGTTTGTGACCCCTGGCGTGTGGGATGTGACAAACAGCACCAAAGCATGGCAATCATCCTGTCATGATATTGTAATAATTAGTGGCCTAATTTTTCTAATTCTAGTTTTGTCATTTGTGAAAGTTTGCTGTACATGTAGTACTACTATTTACCTTGTGATGGCGCAAACAATGGAGTACAATTTGAGACAATCTTTGTATTTTAGACATAATGATATTGTCTTCTCATGGAGTGCGTTGTGCAAGCTGAGAGTGTTGCTGTTGACACTTCCCATAAGCAGCAGGAGAGTCCCTTCGGCACTTGCAAGTCATAAAATACCAAGATTATAACTTTTGCAAAAATCCTGACTCAACCTGCATCCCCAGGTACCAGTATTCACTGGTAACATACACAAAGCAATAATAGTTAGTTCTGGTACTACTGAAATGTAGAAAAAACAAGTTCACGTCATGATTTCTTGTCAAATATGACGTTAGTATGTTGAAAGCTATGCTTGTACATATGATATGTATTTGTTGCTGTTGTAGCACTATGTTGGCAATGGGCCTAGTGCAGTAGATATAAGGGATACCTGCCTCTTTTAGTCCTTGGCAAATCACGTCATCCTATTTTCTATCAGTGGATGGCAAAAGAAGAAATACAATGACAGCGAATAACCATCATGTGGTAAAAAAGTTAAAAAAAGAGAAACAGATTGAATATATCATTTCTGGGAACTGAAACAATGAGGATGATTAAGTGACTATTTTTAGTGAGGGTTAATGCCTGGCATTGATGTCTATGCTTCCTGGCATTGTACATTGAATATTCTATTGTTTTAGCACAATTTGTTATCAAGTTATTTGCAATAATCGACTCTAATTCGGCAATTATTGTACTTGTGCATACGCCATACACATGTCCCGCACGCATATGTACATACGTTGTTCGTCAGCGGTGCCAAATTGCTTTTTATTCAGGCCTAGAACATAAGCAGCCTATTTACTCATTAATCAACTGCCAATCACTAGCATTTGAAAGTGAACCCTTCTGCTATGGATGGTTGTCAACACATAACTCCGTAAAAAAACATGGATTTTTTTTCTGATGTTTGTATTATTTTTCTATATATGGTGAAAATCGGGCAAACAGGACAGTGTTGTTTACTGTGCATACAGAGACAATATCAACTGGAGCCATTTTGACCTTCATAATGCGCATCAACATGGCTGTTTACAGGCCAAATTTGAATCATCTAATCAGAGAAAGGACCCCTTGTGATGGTGTCAAGAAATCTTCTGGCATTATTTAGAATATTTTGTTGTCAGAATTTGGTTGTCGAATAGATTGTTGCTGATAAGTCAGAAAATTGTCAGACTTCACCAATGTGATGCTGCAGGATGGAAAAGATACCTGGGGGAAAAGTCAGCCTCCTTATTTCAAACAGAAGGTCTGACTGTAATAGTCAGAACTTGTAAGGTGATGGCCCCCATTGTTTTCACCATCAGCCCAACAGCTCCAGTTACCCAGTGGTGTTTGAACGAACTGCGCAGTGAACAAAAAGCATAATTCAGCAAGAAACACGGCACCATGAATGCCACAAAATCTCATTTCTCATTCTTCAATGACATTTCTCTGTCATTTTGTAAAGAATTAGAAGACGCTGACCCAAATGTCCCTAACGTGAAAAGTTACCCAGAATCGATACATCATTATTGATGCGAATCAATAACTATGCATAGTCCAAGTGCTTCTCCAAATGTGGCCAATGCAATGGTGTCATTCTAACTAGGACGGGTAATCTTTGCCTATGTTGGAGAGTAAACTATCATCTACCATTTGTATCATTCAATAATACATGACGTCATTTTGTTAGAAGACGGTACATTACTCTGTCAGAAAGACTCACTGAGGATATCAAATGAATGTTCTGGTCAGCAAAGTTTGTTACGTGAAAGTCGCTGATCAATTTGATATTTTGAGATGTTGATGATGAGATAAACCACAGTTGTCAGTGCTGAAAGGGTTAAACCCAAAGTTCGGTCAACTCCCATCCATCAGCTGTTCGCCATTGCAACAAAACTATATGGTCACATTCTGTCACATGAAGATGAAAAATCCCTTTGTTGAAGGATACTTCATTGTAAGTAGGACATTGAAGTGATGTGGATATTTATCTGTTGCTCGCTGGACCTGTGATAAAAATTGGCACCGTTTTCAGTTACCATGGTACGTAACTTTAGCGGTTGTAAACAAAAGAAGAAACAAAATGTCCAAATATTTTCCTCGTCCTAACTGACCATGAGTGGTATTTAATAAACTATAGTTCTAAGAGAAAACCAATAATTCTCAAAATTCTGCCGATGATCCTTCATCCCAAGCAGCCTGAACATCGCATCAAGTTACAATACGCTAGGTTTAAGTGGACTAGGAGTAGTCTGGGTACAAACGGCTTGATATGGAGTCCACTCCAACATGTCAACTGAAATATTAATTGACTAGAAGTGGACACTTGTGAAGAATGGAAAGATCGAAACCGGTGGAGTTGTACTTGATCTAGATGACCAGATGTTAAGATGGACAAGAAACTATTTCACATTGTGAAGCAACCTGGGCAAGTGGACATGTTTTTGGCCGTTTTACGTGAAGTTGACCAAGGTATCTCAGCAAACATTCCCCAAAGATTGGAGAAATGAAGTACATGTCTTCACCATTGATACCAAAATGACTGAGCTATGAAAACAATTGTGATGAACTCAGAATACCAGTTAATATCAACTCAGCTTCAATTGATTCTGATTCAGAGAGGAGTCCTCAGGCACAAGGAAAATTCAATAACAGGCAGCACAGAAATTTGTTACCCAAATGTTTCCTAGTTGCAAAGAATCCTTTCAATTCGACACAGCCCATCTTGTCATTCAAGAATTTTCAGACAAGATAGGTCTCCGAGTATGAACATCTTCAGATGCTATAGATTTGACTTTGAGGAATCTGTCAGCATCGAATACGTGCAATGTCAAGGCAACATGCATCATCATCTCGAATTCATCTTGATTTGATGGACAGATTCATAAGCAAGAAATGCTGATTAAATCAGGTCACAGTTTTGAAATATTGCTGATAGAGATATCTGCACATCCTTCAGTATCAGAGCTGAACACTTGCAATCACTGTGATTGAAGTCCTTGACCATAATCGAGGACTTAGCATACTGATGTAGGTCTGTAGTTTAGCCTGTCATGGGGTGGCATCAGCAAATCTAATAATTACAAACTTAAATGCTTGTAAATGTTTTTGTGCACGTCTTTGGTCATTCAGGGAATGCATGGTTTAAAGGGTGGTTGCCACTAATGTCAACTGGATATTATACTTTCATAATAGCAATAAGCCACTGTAAATTCAAAGCCCATTTCAACAGTTGATGCTAGCTATTGGTGATTAGTGAAGTGCAGCTCACACCTTCATATTTTGGACTCCAATAATCATTATGGTGAATTTGACAATAAGGCATTTTTGAAATGACCTGTGAAAAGATTATTACTAAGTTTCTCAGCCTATATTTTACCAAATGGACCTAGTTGATTTAATTCCAAGTTGAATTCACCATTCAAATTAAGGTCACATAAGTGATGATGTACACGAATAAGTTATTCAGGTACGGAAAGCTTCAAATTGATGGCATGTGTTGGTTTCTCTTCTTGTGGGGCATTTACCCAACTTCTGAACCAAATGGTACATTATCGGTCCACCCTTTGTTTCTTCTTTGGGCCCCTCTTAGCTTCACCAAGTTCTTGTTTCCTTCAGGATGTCACCTAATCAAGCATATACCAATGTGTCTGGACATCCATTTCAAACAGATATATTATTGGGTCCATCTCCCTCATGACTTCTTCTCTGAATCCCTCATCTGACCAAAGTAAAAGGGTTCTCACTGAGTCATCGCTTGAGTGTCGTGAAGTCCAGTTTAAACAGACAGTGTCCTTGAAGACAGCTGAAGTTTGAACAGTGGAATCATAGTGCCATCAATAGGTGCTTTACCTTGAGAACAGCATTCAAGATTCTAATAACTTTCCAACCAAATATTGTCAACTCAAGGTGATACTGTGAGGTTTGATATGTATTCAGGGAGTGTCTTTGGAAGAGATGTATAGATGCTAAAATTGAGCCCACCAGGATTCCGATACTCCTGTCTGCTGTGACAGTGAGTTTTTTTCAACTGTGTTAGATTTTTTGGTGCAGGGTACAGATATAATGAAATTGGGTGAACAGAATTGTCAATATATTGCCAAGGAACATCTGGAATTTAACGATCAGTTGCTCTGGGTGTGCGAGAGGATATGCAATTTGATGATGTGATCAACTTTGCAAGGAAAGAACCAAGGCTACATCTTAATTGGGGAGAAATGTTACATCATTAGTTTGTGGTAGTTTGTCTAGCTGCATATAAAACACACCCCTGAACCATTAAGCTAATGAAGCTATCCAATACTCTACATTTTTATCTGTGTTTGCCCTCCCGTGAACTTGATGGTGTAAAGTTATTTTTCGTCATTCAGTTCTTTTCTTCGTTGATATCTTTTCTCTAATGAATGAGTTGATCGATACAAAAACTATTCATACAAATGATGGAATAGATTGTGGCGTAAGCAATCTTGAAATGTATCTTCTGAGCAATTCATGCTCGGGTATAGGTTGTTCAATTCCTTGAAGATTTATTATTGGAAAAGTGCAAGGTGTAACCAATGAATACACTAAATTGGGGCCCATTGTGTACATTAATGTACATATTGGCCCCAATTCATGCCCCATAGGCACAGGCCATGCCATTCATCTCCCATAGGCACATGAATGCATAGGCCCCAAGGCCCTGAATCAACTTACTGAGATATCCTTGCTCTTCCTTGGGTACTTTCATGGATGTCATCCCATGACAACGCCTCATTTTCGTATATGACGCGCAAGATTTTGATCAATCACGACCCACTTCATTCTCAGAGCATGCCACCCCTGCCAATCTATCGATCTAAAAAATCTGATGAATGAAACTGTGCTAACTCGGGCGTGTGATTCTGGCCAGTGCTGCTGTACCTTATGGTTATGTACAAGTGGTAGTTGACTCCTGGTTAACAGCAGTTGCAGCAGTCCGTCCCTGGATATGGGTGTCCAGCTACTGGTGCATTGCATCGACCGTTCAATGCTGCAAGTCCAGGATCTAAAGTCAAGGCTGTGGAGTTCCTTTTCTATCAAAGCCAAGAAGAACAGAGGCTACACTGCAATGGTGTATGCAATGAATGCATGGTTGGCATGAGAACTGCCAATGTCCTTGCAAAAGCAATCTTGCACAACGAATGCACCTTTAACATAAAGAAAGCAGACCTTCTAATTGATGATTATCCCGGTGGTCGCAATTTAACGATGCTGATTTCTCGTAACAGGGAGTATAATAGAGATGCAATTATCCTACAATTGATCGTGCCCTGGGCGATTGCTTCTGAGAGCATTCCACTTCACTTATGACAGGTCACTGAATGAATGCTTTCTAATTAAAATTTCTTCACCCCCAAGGGTAAAGACATTGGTGGTTTATGGCAGCAAGATGTTTTGTACTGCATAATGTCATAATCGAGAATTTGATGTCTCCGCATCCTCTTCAGCATCACTTTGCAGAGGTCGGAAGGGAAATTATGCAGTCGAAGTTCTGTGATTAAAATATCTGAAGCCCTCAGGGTAAAAACTATGAATTCTTGTCATTCGAATTTTCAATCTTGGACTACACCAGTTTTAACTAACTTGACGTTCAGATTGTTATTACTGTGAAGAATTAAACATGGATATCAAATTAAGCGAAAACTACTGTACATTAATGAACGTTTTATAAAAGCAATTAGTGACAGCAAGTGAGAAACTGGTGTAACAAAATGTGTGAAATGTGAAAAAAACAGGATTTCTCAATTTTGCTGGGTGTCTAGTTTTCGACAAAACACCTTGAACAATAAAGAAGTTTATAAACAAAACATTTTTATGACTGATTCATGTTTGTAACAAATTCATTTAATCATCTTGCCTCTAAGAGGAGGGATGTTGATCATTTGCCAGAATGTCCTTAAGCAAGTTAATGATTAACCTCTCAATTAATTAATCAATAACCTAACGAAGTGTCCATGATCATGTGATTTATTGTTTTGTCCCCAGGACTTAATATCGGACAGAAGAGGTTTACACGTTGTTAGAGTATCAAGCAATCATTAGATGTAATCTGATCTTTGTGGGCTGTTAGACAACACTTTGTTTCCGATGAAGAACTTATCTTTCAATATGAATGGGTCCTTTCCTAGTAGGATTTTGTTGCATCGCAGCATTCACTTAAGTTATATTTCTGAAAACTGTTACTGCTGAAAGAATTCGAAACCATTCTTCTATTTGTACAGTGTCCCAAGTCTTTGCCGTTTTTGAAAAAAAGATAGATTTCTTATCAAGAGACAATATCCTATAATCTGAGGAAATAATTAGGCATCAATCTGAGCCAAAACTGTCGTAAAAAAACTTTGCAGAGCTACGCAGTGTAGTAAAAATAGCCTTGGTAATGCTCGATTGGTTTCCTTAAGATGTTGGCTCGGGACCAAAAAATGCTACGCCGACTTCTTCGTTGTACAAATCTACTATCCGTGTTATTTGAAGGGGAATTTATTGATGTTTTCATTGAATTCGGATACGATAAGTGAAGGGTTTGCAATGATATCAGTGAAAATCATGATAGCGTATCATGTTATTCATTCATTATGCAGTCGAGTGGGATGTTCGGTACTGCAGTCATTGCCCTCAGTGAGGTCAAGAGAGCGTCATGCAATGTCTTGAAGTGAAATGCAGCTGAGGCGGGAGAAAAGGCACTGTCTGATCTGAAACAAAATGGGAAGAAATATTTTCCATCATTTTACTCAAAATTGGTGAGATTTATGGGGTATTGTGTGAAGGAGTTTGTACCGAAAGGTAGTGAAAATTTTTAAAAAGTTTACATTTTGAGACTTTAAAATTTGTTGCATTGTGGATAACCAAGATGGTATGTGTTGGCATTATTTCTGTGGAAACATTTTGGAAGTCCTTTTTGGTTGACTGCATCCCAATGGGGAAGCAATGCATCCTTGAAATTATGCAAATCCAATGGACTTAACTTGTTATGTAACTACTGAAGGGGAAACTGTCCTTCTGACTCCCTCTTGGGACCCTGTGTCCCTCAAACCCTTTTAGGATATTACTCAGCGAAGATTATAACAATTTTGAAGATGTGCAAATTATAATTCTGGGGGTGTGAGGAGTAATTAATCCCAGTAATAATGAAAACTCACAATTTGGATATCAGATACATACATCCCTTTAACATTTGCATTTAGCTGTTGATAAGTCATGCCATTGGGAATTTTTTGGGGGTGCTGCGGAAATGGGAGGATGGACTTCCATGAATGTAGGCTACAGTACCCTGGGGATACTTTCCTTACCGGCAAAGTACAATATGATGACAGTCTAAGCTCCCTAAATATGATATAATGACCCCTTGCTATTGAGGGGCCAAGATGTCTGCAAGCCTCCTCATTTATGTCCGATATGGCTGGATTTGGAATTTTAATCCCAAATTGGGTATTATCTGATCAATAGAAATGAATTAATGCTACGCCGTGATCGGTTGAGTAGAGCAGACATAATTCACTGTGAGAGTTATGATAAGGCCAGGGCAATTAAAATTCTATTCAACATCCGAATTCTCTTTTTTACGTAAAAGTTTGAAATTAATAGTGTTTTAAGGATGTGAAATTCAGGAGTAGTTTTAACCCTTTGTGCAACTTAAGCAAACAGGAAAATTGACAAGCAAACTTGGAACTAGGACTGGCACTCTTTTGCATTCACAGTAACATGCACATATCTGTGCATCTTATCCTAAATTGTCCGCACCATTGAGAGTTAATAGTGAATGACCATCATAAATATCAGAAGCTGCCAATATTGGGATGATTTGCAGTAACCCTTGACTTGGTGCCTGTGTAACGAATTGGCACTTGCACGGGCAGTTTCACTGATGGAGCGAGAGTGTTACTTTCTTGATGGATCTTGTGTCAGTACTTTCTTCTTGTGATATTCCTTTCCACCTACTGAATTAGTTCGTAAACTGAATCTTGAAATCTCAACAACCTGCCGTAATTGATATAATACAACATTTGAATGTTGAAACTTTAACCGTCACACCCTCCGGTCCCGAGTCCTGAGCCACTGACAGTTTATATTCAGTGAAGAAGATCAATGGTTATGACGTTGCATGAAACTGATCATAATTTCAAAAGGTCACCAAGAAAATTACCCATGGATCAGTGCCATTATCCACTGGATGGTTCGTAATCTATCAACTAATGGCTATCTTTATTATAATCAGCTATACAAGATAGATGGCAGATACATAAAAATGGTAACATTCAGTGTAGCTCTGTATCTCCTCAAACTACCCCTCACCATCAAAGAGATCCTCTGGCATTCAATCTCTAATCTGTTTGGTACAGGCGCAAAATCAAATTCGCCCTTCACTAACCTGACATTGAAGTGTTAGCGCATTGCTCTTCAATTTTAGTTCAATTTGTTCTCTTCAACTTGCAACACCTTAATTAGAGAGCAGGTGAGAGGTGAGATGTGATCAGCATTTTGAATTCAGTGCCTTGACATTTGAAGAAAGCAGAAGATAGGGTGAAGTATTGATGCTATTTTCTGTTCATGTTTTCCCCGAGTTGTTCAGGTTGCTCACGAAGTTTTCCACAGAAGAAAAGGAAGAGTGAGGGAGAGGAAAGCTGCAGCAGTCAATCAAATCAGTTTGATTAAAACACAACCTATAACATAGAAACAACCTATCACATGAAAAACAGATACACCAAATGTTTCAATATAACAAGCCTGAACTTTTTGGTGTTTAGCTCTGTGAAAACAATGTCTCATAAACAACAGACAACTACTGGATGGATTGCCAAAATTTCGGCCTCCAACGAGGATTTTCATGCCTCATTTATATAGAAATGATGCAAGTTGTCAGCTGTGACAGTTTGTAGCTATGCTAAATGGTATAATTGATCATTTCTGACACTGTGATTTATTCTGGTGTCACATATGCTAGTATGTTAGTCAGATTGTCTGCCTTTTTTGCAATGTTTTTGTTTATCTTGCGTGCCCAGATGCACGCACTGAGGTCAAGTCAAAAGTTTAATTTGTCAAGACTGTACAATGTTACGTGGAATGATTTAATCCTAACTTACTTGCTGCTGCTGTTTTCAATTCACCAAATATTTATGTGTATTGGTAATAAAGGGTATTGAATGTAAATAACTAGTCTTGTTGACTTCGCAATGCATCTGCATTACTGATGGACCAATTTACTGCATCTAATAAAGTAATACTCTATGTTTCACATAGAGATCATGAACTACACAGCTCTCCTCAAAGAAGCTTAATTAGCAAAGCAGTGTCATTTTCCACTCGACCAATCAAGCTTCATTGCTGCAGATATGAAGTATGCACCAGGGGGGTTCGAGATGATGATGTGGAGTTTTGTACAGTCTTTAGAAAGATCGGCATGTTCTGCCATTCCTTCCGATTGATTTGTGCATCTGCAACTCTATTCTAAACCTTGGGGCCGTCGCCACCGACTCATGGGTATACTTTCAACTTGCATACTGTCAGAATGGTATGTCTTCAAGTGGCTCGTATAACTTTTGGCTCGGTTGAAAAACGTGCACAAGTATGGGAAGAATTTGCTCAAAATACTCCGAGGGGCCCAGCTTGTCTTTTTGCTCCTACCAGGTTAGGCTCATCCACCATTTGCTGTCAACCCCTGAGTGATATAGCCAATGCTTGTTAAAAACTACAAATATCCAGAAAAAGTAGGCCTATGAATTGTAAGATTCAAACATAAACACACCGTAACCACAGCTGAGTGGCGGTAACCTTGGAATCATAATTTCCTTTGGTGAAGTTTCTACTTCTACCATTAGTTGGTCAAACGAGAGAAGATTAAAGAACAGCGCAAATGAGGGAGATGCTGTTGATCTTGGTGATCATGACGACTGAGCTACAATTTGTACCAAACTTCTATCTGATGTTCTCAAGGACAAAAAACTGCCCATCCCATTTTTTCATCGTAGATCTCTCTTGGTTGCACTCACAGAAGTTAGTGTGTACATTACTACGAGGGTTGTAAATCAACAACTTCATGGACCATGTTGGTTGTAAAGAACTGAGAAAATAGTGTGTGTATGTCTTCGGAAGGATTTGAAAAATGTAACGGCATCAATTGCTTGACGGGGAAAATTTAGAGATTGGTTCTTTTGCAAGCCAAGCTAAAGCTACATGATGGTAGAAAAGGTTTAAATCATATTCCCTTTGTTCTTGTGATCAATCTTTCTTCAGTTCATCAGGGTCATTTCAATTTATAACAAACAGAATTTCATGTAGATCTTGTGTGGAATGAACAGTATCTTGTACTGAAGTAAATGGCTAATTTAGGTTGGAATATTGAGCAGAAATATACAAATGCTGACAGCTGTTCCAGGTGAGTATTTCTACCCCTAGAAATTGTTATTGTATATCTTTTCTGGCAAGATGTTGGGCCTATTGTCTGTTTCACCAGTTGTTTTTGAAACCACAAGGTCAATTGGAATTGTTAGCACTGAAGAAGGGAAATTTGTGTTCATTTAAGTTTTTATTTGGCCTTGTATACATTTGTTGCTGAAATACTAGGCCTAAAAACTACCAACACTCCACTCATATCCTATTAATGATGATTCTTCCTGTTCAGCCTGATGAGGATGATATAAATCAGTAAAAGTAAAGTCAGTGTAAAACAAGGTTCAAATTCTGCTTTTTTAAAATAGTTTTCGTCACCCCTGGGGGGACTATTATGGGGTCAAGAACGGTGCACAACAGGGAAATTTCAAGATTGTATGGAAATCAAGCTTCATGCCAATAAACAGTTCAATTCACATCATGACGTTTTTGCATTTCTTCACAATTGTAAATTGGTGAAGCCAGCAGTTATTTCACAAATCAGAAAAACAGCAGATCAGAAGTGAATGGTTTTTCACAAAGCGGAGAGTGTGTTCCTGAACTTTGCTCCAGGCAATCAGTGGGTAGGATGAAAAAATGCATATACCAGCAGTGGTGATTATCCTCTGCTGTATGCTCCCGCAACAACATCTTCCAGGGAAGAGAATACAATGTCCACTAGATCATTAACAACCCTGTACATGTATCTATTTATCTAAACACCGATCGCTTTTTTTACCAGCACAATACTAGATGTTTGTTTCCACTACGTACATTCCAAGGTGTTGCATTACATCTCCAACAATATTCAAGGTTTCGCTCATGTAAATATCATCTTATGTTCTCCTTATTGGACTTACCCCATTGCAACAATTCCAGGGGTGATGAGGCATTTTCTTCATAATTGCCAGGCACTTGGGATGATTAGGCTAAATAGCCATGCAGGCCTCGCCTTGACCACTTCTACAGTAGCATATTCCACTGTTCATTGGGAGGTAGCATTCAGTGACCTTGACATTCTTTACGAAGCATCCTTGACCTCATGAGACATAACCTTGACCTCTAGATCATCAAAATATGAAGATGCATTACTAGAGCAGGCTGTAAATTTGGGTCTTCGTATCTGGCTTATCTGCAGCAGAAGTAAAAAACTAAGGAAATTCTGATGGTTTTCCATCAGGTCTGCAAGCAATCTGTGCTTCAATTGCTCAACAAATAATCCACCCAGAAAAAAGAATTCAACAAGAATGCACATCATTAGCATTCGGAACACCAGTTTTCAACAGTGCCCTTTGGCATTGACATTGAGAATGATGATAAAAACATACTAATGTTCCATTGACATGTATTATCCTTGAATTTTCAGGGAATTGAATCTAATTATAAGAACTTTGAATGCTAAAAAAGTACACCAATTTTAATCCCCTTGTGATATTACCTTAATTTTTTCTGTTCTTTTCAAGGAACCGTCCTCTGCATTTGATTAGATTGCTCAAAGCCACACTTGATGCAGGTCATTAACTTGGATTTAATGCCCCCATCTTCACAAATACAGATTCCAGCATTTGAAGTCAAGCACTGAAACGTGATAATTGCTGGCCAACTCAAGAATTTGAGGGTTTCTTAGGCGTGTTCAAGAGTGTGGCAAATTCTCATTGAAAACTGCCATTTCTTGTGCAGTTCTTGAAGATTTATGTTGCAGTTGGTTAGTCAGCATGTGCTGGATTGAGGAAGTTCATGTCCAGTATGATAGTCCGGAAACAAACTTCATTTACTGCAAGAGGAAATTTTGTTCAATACATTTTGTGCCTATCAAGTAATAGTTTGCAGGTCAGATTTTTTTCATTCAGCACCAAACATTTCATACTCCTGTTATCAGTGTTTTCCAAGATGTATCAATGGGTTAAATTGGCCAGGAATTCTCCCCATGTACTTTATTTGTATAAATTGTCGCCAAACCGCTTTCACCAGGATGCTGTTTTCTAATTATTTGATATAATTAACCCCAATTATCCAGGGTAGAGGTCTCCGGTCCATGATGGAACAAATTAGTCTTTACAACTCGTCGCGTGCAGCCACCGGCCTGGAGTTGTAAGTCAACCGGTGACCTTTTCCAAAAACGAAACCTCTGAAAATCATCAATAACTTTACATTTTGTCATTCTTTGTCATTCTACTTGTTTTACAATCCTTTAAATGTGATGGCTGACCTACCCTTACATGGAGATTAAAGCTGCATCATATCATCAGTACAAGTAAAATGAAATGGTCCATGGACCATGTGCTCACTGGGTTGGACATAATAGTCTAATGACAGAGGGAGGTACATATCAGTTACGAGGAATCTGGGTCAAGTCATTCCCAGGTAGGACTTTGATGATTTTTGGGTTATGCCACCTGGCGGCCATATTGGATGTCCGATCGGGCTGGAACTTCACATGTACATAAAGGTCATCTGCAGGGGGCCACATAGCACATTGGAGC
>NMRB01000191.1:108787-126841 GCA_002633025.1 Notospermus geniculatus | reverse complement strand
AAAGAAATTCTCAAGATGTCTGTACCTCAGTTCCTTGTCATGTCACCCTTAGGCTACCTCAAATCTGCAGAGTTTAAAAATACCAAAAATTATTGTTTATCTTTAGTCTTTTTCAAGAAGGATAGTGGGTTCCGCAACTTTTATTTGTGTTCTCTTGGAATATGAGGGTAATCAATAACATTGGTGATGGAAATTGATTGATATATCAGAATGTTTACCTAACATTTTGCAAGGGTCAATGAAAAAGCTAATGGAATCAGTTGAATTCCCAAATGATGTATTAGTGGTGTGCACAGCTGTGAAGTTGTGGGTGTCCATCCAAACTGTTTTGGTATTTGGGGGAGGGGGTTATGTTATAGTCTAATTTAGTAATGAATAGGTGAAATGAAAAAAGACAGTGGAAAAAATATAAATAAAAATAAGTTATACCCGGGTGCAAATTTCACAGTTTAGAGGTAGCCCTGGTAGAAAAACTGAACCAAACAAATTTTTGAGCATAAATAGCAAAAATTTCTCGTGCTTTTCTGAACGAAATTCCAAACTCCCCTGAAATTGCACCTAAACTTTGCCCCTGGGAACAATGGTGCAGGTAGTTGAAATGCTAATGATGGTGGTTTGTATTTGATTGCTGGAAGAATTCCATTGGTTATGCTGGGGAAATTGCCAGGAAGTAATGACGACGTCTTGTTGGAAATGCCAGGGTAGGAATTGGTGCTGAACTTAACAAAAACTTTTGCTTGTAGTGTACGGTTGCTCGTGAACACTGCACCAACGGGAAATCTCCATACATGACTGAAGTTGCTTGCTGCACGAATCAAACGAGTAACGTCCTCTAATTAACTATTCTGATAACACATCTCCTTGAACGTGTCTGGATTCTGTACATCACGGTGCAATGATCATTCTTGACCAGAGCAATGCTGGATTCTTCTTTCTATCTCAGCAGCTGCTCTCTTGCCTTGTTACTTTGCAGCTTTTTCAATTACTGCTTGTTCTGGGTGAATGGTCACCCAGCGCTTCATTGCTTTTTCACACCAAGATTTTTGCAAGTGCTGCCAATACCAGTTACACTGCTTCTGCACTTGCATTGCAATTTCTTCATGCAAAGGAAGTTGGCAGGAGGCTATTCATGCAATTGGCATGACCTTTCTGCGCAATCTAGGTTTATGGGGACCTTCTGGCCAAGTAAGAATATTTCATTGATCATGGAAAGTTTGTGATTTGGTTAAAAATGTCATCTGATGAGCACATTGCTGCATTTCTTGGAATTATAGGCAGCAGTTCCCTTGGACAGCAGTTCCTTCAATCCTTGGCTGCAGGTTTTTCCCACTTGAATGTTAATTATATCTTACTTCACCATTTTGCAACATGGATTCCTCAACTTGGGCTCTATACCCCAAGAGTCATTTGAATTGCTCGTCTGTTGCCAAATGAAATCGTCCTCTGAATCTTGTGACTTTTCAATACCCTTCTTGTGGATGTTGCTGAAGATTCCATTCACTCTTTCATCAATAACTTGATCGGGTTTTGACAAGATTTAAACTAAGGACAGGGAAGATTTTGCATTTTTCATTTTCTTCATCCATCATGTAGTGTGGTACAAGTGGCATGAAGTCCGGTGGTGATGTTTTATGCTCATCAGCTGAGTGCATGAGTCAGTTTGGAGGTTTTTCTCTTGTTCATTGAATCCTGGCCTCTGATGGTTTGTTCTCCTGTGCACACCTTGATTGTAGTTTAGAATGATGCTGCCACTATTTGGGTGCTAATAGGCTTGTTGTATTGTATTGCATCGTGAATGGTCTCAAATTGCTTGAGTTGGTTATGGAGACAGAGCAACTACTGCGCGTCTTCAGTTTTGCATTCCTTGAAGGATACTTTGGAAACCATTAATCCTGCATGCATGAACTTCAACTAACAGGGCAGAATTTGTTGTGTCTTCAGTTGCATAGAACAAATACTTGTGTCTTCATGCAGTTGCATACCTGAAAAATACGTACATTGGAGACTTATAATCACAGATTAACTTCAAGTAACAGAATATATTACTGTTTCATTTTACCTCAACAATACATCGGATGCTTTTAATCCAATTTAAACTTCAAGTACCTGAGCATAACTGTCTGTCTTCAGCTGCATACCTGAAAAATACATGGGGACTTTTAATCATACATCTGCACTAAAATTGAAGCATACTGCAGATTGGAAACTATTAATCCTACATAAATATCAAGTACCAGAGCACATTACTGTTTCGGTTGCAACAATGCATTGGGGACTTTTAACCCTACATGAACTTCAAGCAGGCTAAGAGGGCACATTACTGTGTGCCTTAAGTTGCTTACCTGAACAATACACTGGATCGAGCCTCATACTGTGTTTGTCATCATAGATTCAATTGATTTCCCATGACCCTGCGATTCAGCATCTCAAATCATGTATCATATACCGCTAAGAAGAGTTCGGCATCACTGCTTCATTACTGCCTAATGAGCTGGATTCCCTACAATCCTATGGAATTGAGCCCTTTGATTAAAATCTGGACATTTTTTTCTGCAGCGTCCTAACCGAGGGTGCTGATAGAGTCTGTGACCTTTGAGTGGTTTTATCAAAGAGGGCTTGCTTGTTTTTGACTCGTGGATTTGCAGTAATTGCCTGGTGGAAGGTTACAAGAACTTCAGTGCTCTAATCGGTAAATTTCGATTTATGAAGAAAGTGTGTATTCATTGCCTTCCCCAAACACAAGAGTGATCTATTTGGTACGTTCCTATAAGAAGACTATTCCATAAGTTATGTAGAAGATATTGGTATGCACTCTTGATGTACGGCAACTTAGGAAACAGAAAACCAATTAAGAAGATTCCTTTGTTGGTTTTTCCATGGCTATTGTAGAATTTGATACTTACTCTATCAAGATACACTGACACGTTGTACATTATGCACGGTTCACGTTTCCTATAAAAACTCAAAAAATGAACAAGTAGTGTCTCATTACAGGAACTTATCAGCATCACAGCAGGTATGATAGGGCCTACTTGATGCATTTTTTCGTACGCTGATGTACCGGTACATGTAGTTGGTTCTTGTCAGAATATAGTTGACTTAAGTGCACTTCTGGAGGGACATGTGGCATCTCCATGCATGAAAGGGAGCAGCAACATCCATACTACATGTAGTACTTCATGACTATAACTAGGCCTTCTTTCATTATGATTAATTTCAATTTCTACCTCTTAGGACTGACCATCAACAATATTATTGGTGATGGACATGATGATCTGCGAGTGAGAGTTTGCTTCAATAATGCTTTCATCCGTTTGATCATGACAGTGATTTAAGCATCAACTGGCTCGCAAGTTAAAACAGGCCAATGGTTTGTAGCTTCATCAACTTTCATCACAGTATGAGGTTTCGTCCGTTGAGAGATATGCAAGTTTTTGTATGTTAGATGATTGCCAAAGCAATTTAGAAAGTAAAGGTAGTCCTTCCCTTTGTAATTAAGTTGTAGACTGTTGGGGATAAGGTTCAGAAATTTCACCTGGCTCTGGCTGTGCGCCATCCATCTTCCTTGTCTTCAATAGTTTATATTGTTTATGTCTTCTTACCAATGTGTTAGGCCAAGTGGTGGTCCAGAGAGTGGAATAGGCTATTGAGGTGGCTTCTGTTCTGCTTTACCTGGATGTCTTGTTGACCACCAGGCCATCATAATGTGGTGATTTTGGTACTTTGGAGTGCTTTTGTCTCTATATTCAAAGTGGACAAAATGTTCACCACATTGGGGTGATACAATTCCTCGGAGAGATGGGAGGGGAGAGATAACCATTTAGTAAATTACCACTCCAGCTTCCAATCACAACACAATCATCAAGGTAGCTTTCTGAGCTGGAGTCCACAAGACGACTACTTGGATTCTCAGCTATCCTTTGTTGTTTCTGGCAATGCTCATCTCTCATTGTGGTTTATGATTCCATATTCGCCTTGCAGACGATGATGGAAACCAGACAAGCGAGGCGTACTCTCTGCCATTTTCTCATCATCTTTGTTGCATTGCTGAGGGAGTCTTTGTGTACGTCTTTGCTGTGGTTTCTTCATTTTTTTCCACGGTTGTGGAATTCCTGATTCGCATGCATTGTCAGGCAATGCGGACCACCTATGTACGATATTTTGAGCCTCCTCTTACGCTTTAAGAAGTTGACCTTGTATTGTGGGAAACAATTACCATGATACCATAGGATGAAACTTATTTAGGACAATGTGAATGTTAGCCAAGGCCAACCAGAAAAGTTGCAACGACCAGTTGATGTCGAACTTTTCTTATGAGTTATTTCATTCTTCTGTCCTTATTACCGAATGACACGATTTCAAGTTGACTGCAGGAACAGCGCAAACAGCCTGCAAGCATCAAATCATTCAACAGACGTGCACTCCCAGAACATACCTGCAACAAATATGAAATGTTTCAGTAAGATAAACAGGGTAGATCAGCAGATGACAGACACGTGATTGATTGAACACAAGGTAAACAAAGCAAAAGTGAAGTACATCTTTCAGGAGTCTTCAATCTGATCTTACAGCAAATGGTACCTAGATGTACCTTCAGAAACTGCCCACCATCACCCAGCCATCAGCTTTGATTCAGATTTGAAGCCATATTTCAGAGGAAATGAACGTTTTTCTTTGGGAATTCATTGAAACAAATTCGATTGCTCTCTTGGATGAATATTCAAATTGGTTGAGAATCAAACTGGCATCATCAACCCCGTATGGTAGTGGTAGCCGTGTTGACCGTCAACAATATAGAAAGGAGGATGGTAACACCGATTTCTAAGATCAACTTTACATGTAAAATTTAAAAAGTTGATCTTAATCGGTGTTACCATCCTCCTTTCTATATCATCAACCCCGGATGACAAGAGCAACAAATCAACTGCAAATGCCCATGGATGGCCAAAAGTTTGCGCTTTGGTGGGTTTTGATGCGTGTTGTTGTACGAATAGTACTATACAGTGTGACCTCTAAGCTGGTTGTGAGATTTATCACTCATTCCAGTTGCTTTAGAATCAGAAGAGGCAGTTCATATTGATGTACATTTCATTTTCATATGGCACGAGGATGAGTTCTTCCAAGAAGTGCTCACCTGGTGAAGCATGAAGATACAACATATTTTAACCATGGAACTGACAAGAGCAACTGGAAATGTAATGAACAAACATCTCCAGACCTGACTAAACCCCAGGAGAACAATACTTTGTTAAGTTGAAGGTGATGCTGTTAGTTTAGTGCAGGAGAACATCGTGTTCGAGTTGTAAGAGATGGACATCGGACTGATTTCTTCCATGCTAAATGTGTAACACAAGCGAAACGAAGGAAACAAGAGATAATGATGAGGAAAATTTTGGATGTGGTGTAGAAAGTGTTTGGCCTGAGACCTTGTGATGTTACCAGACCATGACTTCATTTCACTGCCAGGCAAAGCAAAAGAAGGGAACAACAGATAAACAATAAGGAAAATCTTGCACACCGTTTTGAAATTGCGACATCTGATGATGATACCACACCATGGCTTCATAGCGCTGCCCTAGGTCAGTCAGAATTACCCTACCTATGGCTAGCTACCATGATGTCAACATGATAATTATGTGAAGAGAGGATGAGAGGACCAACAGAACAATATCAAACAAACTTCTTGCCTTCTTCTCCAAACAATGTCCTTGACTTTCATTTCACACCCGTGTGAAGAGTTTACTTCAATGGCTGCTGATTGGTCAAAGTGCTAATTTGTGAAGCAAGAGCACAGCGAGTTTTAGGTGTGTGCCAAACGTTGAGCAAACAGGATGTCAGTCCTGCCGCTGTGATGGCTGTAGAAAAACACCACGATGACAGCTTGGCAAATAATTTAATAATGTGATCACAAGCTACACGAATATTACTGACTAAAATCAATAAGGGACACTTAGAGCTGTGGTTACTTTCCAGAGATTACATTGTAGTACAATATGAGTTACAATCGCAATTTATGTGCATGTCTGGGAACCAGGTTAGTCACCGAGCCCAACATCAGCCCATCCTTGGTAGGATTTTTTTACCGCAATATCCCTGAATGATGTGGTTTATGTTAATAAGATGAGTAAAAAAGTTGTCATTAATGGAGACAAAAGACATCGAGGATGAAGATAATATCGATGTTTATGGCTCTTGGTCAGCTGTAGACATTGTGTTATCATTGTGGATTTCACTGATGGTGTGAGGGAAAAGATGAGCTGAGAGTGGATTCAGTTCAGAACATTTCAGGTACAATTTTTGAATCAGACCATTACTATTCAAGGAAGTGACACTGTGTTGCACTACAAGACTGGCAAAATTCTTCGACAGAAATTCACCAAAACCCTGAGTACAAAAAGTCATATTCCATGTTGGGTATTTCAACAATGGGAAATTTTATAAGGATTTGCAGGTTGAAAAGATCAAAAGGTACTAGGAATTCCAATTTTTGGTTGTCATTTAAAAAACTGCCACGGTATGGCTTCAACTCCAAGGAAGGAATCCTGGGACTTTGTTCAAACATGAAATAAAAAGGACACACGGCGAACCCATCTTAAAATACCCCTCCTAGATTTTTAAGGAAGACTTAATGAAGGCATTGTTACCAGAGATGGGCTCCTATACCCCAGAAAGCCCATACTATCAAAGAAAGTTGTAGTAATATATTGCGTGTAAAAAAGTTGGGAAAAATCAATGGTGGTGTAATAATGTTGGGAAGAAGTCCCTGGGAACTACTTGAAGTATATGACAAATCTCTGTATGAATAACCACAGTGGAATATTACTCCAACCACTCGAGATTTTATGAAATTGGCAACCGCTTTCCAAGAAATATGCACTTCTTTCTGCCGTGATTAGCAAAATGAATAATTTGGCATTGAATTCTCATGGTGTAATCTGTATTGAAACTTCTGTGGTTGAGAAAAAGAGGAAATGTCTCTGTGCAAGACAACTTCCAAGAAATGTACTTTACATTTGAGATTGTATCACTGCTTTTGAGTCAGTTCTTTGTCTGGCAAAGACAAAATTGTTCTTGCAAATGAATTTTATGAAGCAACATGAAATAAAATCTGACATCATTCTACTGAAGAAACTCATTCTATCATGAGTACAAAAATTTGGTACTTCTGATAACGTTGATGAAGTTTTGTATTTGTTCAGTAAGAAAGTTACTGATTGGTGGCATCTAAGTACACCAAAAGGAGTACTTCAATTTACAGTAACTTTGTTTCCATCATGTATACTGGCCGTCTAAGCAGCATAGGTACTCCTTTCAACAAAGTCCACATCATTTTAACACCTTGATATTCAGTAAATCCAACAAAGAACCCAATAACTCACAGAATGTTATCATTAGACATAACCTGGTCTAGTTCCTTCACACCATCTAGAATCAAAATACCAACAAGATTTCTACAGTGTTAGCACCAGTGGATTTCTCTAGCCTGGTTGAAGAATATTATATCAACGGTTGAATCCTAACATAACAGTTTATCTGCAATTCAATGTATCAAATGAAAGATCGCACCACAGCCAGGTATATGTGGTCAGAATGAAATAATCAGTCAGTTTGCTTCTTTGAGATTGGAAGGAAAGTTGGCACAGTGCTGAATGTCTTAGTGTAGCAAACCTTGACCAAGGTATCAGAAGCAACAAGCCAAGTAGACCTATCTGTGATTTTCCATCGATTACCTAGCCCCAATGCCTTTTGCATTGATAACCTATATTCATTCTGATAACCAGGTTCATTTTCTGCATAATTTACCCAATTATGAGAGCCTTCACCTTCAGCAACATGGATGAGACATGCCTTCATCATTCTAGGGAATCTGGATCTCGATTCCCATGCCAGGATCCCAAGCCAGGAATGCTTTGGCATCAATGCAAATGTTTGTTGACTTGGAATCTTGGGATGTCATACCATTTTTCAGCTGATACATCATTTGCTGATCGTCTTTAACCTTGTAAGATATTCAATGCAGTTCCTTCATCACTCTACTCATGTTCCTCTTTTCCCTCTCTTTCCAGTGCCGAAGTGGCTGTGCCATCTGGAAGGATGCAGTCAAGGCATCGTGTCAAGATATGTGTGTAAGTATTACAAGAACGTGTAATTCAGAAGATTCGATGCACAGTCAGGTCAAAGTCTACTTCCCTTGGACAAATCTGGATCACTGAATTTTTTCCTCCTTTGTGTTCAGCCAAAATGGCCAAACGCAATGTTGTTGTCAGTTGCACAATTGCAGCTATGCCCGGCAGCAATGCTTACCATCACATCTATCAGAGGCGTACGTCCGTCAGTGCGGGGTGACCCGGGAGAGATGAACCAATCAACACAACACGACAAAACTGAAAAATATTTCTGCTGCATTGCGTGGGCAATGTACAAATGACACTCTTTCCTCGGGTCAGCCAATCAGTATTCTAATCCGTCACCTGGTGAAATTACTGGATCAAAACGAGTGGAACCAATCTTGTTAATTTCACGAGCGGTTCAAGTGTTACACCTCTGCACAAGGTTTCTTAAGGTTGATCATGCTGTCCCTGCTGGCTAAATGCTGCACTGCCCTAGATAACGCTTGTCAACACAACTGCTGTTGAAGACATTCCATTTTCCAGTTGTTTTGGATGGACATTTCATGTTTTCTGTGGTCTAATGCTTTGCTCAGGAAGGCTATGAATTGGCCACAGAAAGGGTACCTTTGCTGGTAGACATTGCTTCTGTTTCATCTGTTTTAACAGCTGAGTATAGTGCATGTTAGCTGCCCTATCCTTTACATCACTGAAGATGATACTTTGCCCTCTCATTCAATTAGTCCACAACCTTGGTGGTACTATTTGACAGTTACCATTTGAAATCAAGCCAATTTTACATACCCTCTTCATGATAAAGCACCAAATGATTAGTGCAATTAGTTGCAATTCAAGATGTTACTGATGAAACCTTGGAAAGGTAATCCATCTTTGTTCGTAGACTTTGAAGGTCAGAAGATGCTGACATATGACCTTGTGGGAGTCTGAAGTTTCATTCAAGTCTCATTCGTTATTTTTTAGTCACTTGCTTTTTTCATCCCAAATTTGGTGAAAGGTTAATTAAATCAGACAATAATACTAAATTGGCAAAGAAGTTCCACACCAAGGAATTAATTGGCTGCTCATTGGCATCTCAGCCTCTGGTTCATGTATCATACATGACCTGATGAAGACATGGTGTCAAAAGCTGCACACAAAATGGTGTTCCTGAAAACTTTTTCCTTATTTCATTCATCTTACCAAAGAGTATAATGGGATTCATAGTACAACAAGAAGTATCATCCAAGAGCTCACGCTGCATTGTAACAACGTCCTTCATTGCATTCGTGAGATTACTGCTAAGCTGTGCCGATCATGGAGTTGATTCCTAAACCATTCCCTGGAGACTTTCACAAGACATGATACACTGTGACGATGGACTCCCGACCAATAAAATGGATGCCAGATTAGATAGATGCCACGATTAAGGCATCGCCTTGTCTTAGCATTAGTTTATACAAATGAATGCCCATTCTCACTCATTCTGCAGAAAATTGTGTAGTGGCCATTTCTGGTGGTGCTCAGTCAATAATATCTAAATCACAGGAGAAGTTTGCCCTTGTACAGCCCTGCAGAATTGCTCTTCATGCAAAGGAAGTGCCAAATTAGTTCCATAAATCATTATTGAATAAATATTTGTCAATCTCCCGAGTGTCTATCCAGGAAAATAATTACAACTTGGGTAGGATGATCCATGCCGGGATGGCCGCTGTGCGAGGCAAAAACTAATCAATGAATGTCAGGTTATAGTTCTCCATGTGGCCTATAGGGGCAGGTATTTCGTCACTTTCGTATGATTTTTGACACTTGCAAAGTTTCACTTCTTCCTCTCTGATGTTTTGACGTCCAGCAAAATATTACTTTGGGCACTTCCAGTGTGCAGTCTGTTAAAGTATGATTTGGTTGTTTGATAAATCACTATTGTATTATAGTGACAACACACCAAAATATGCTGGGACTGCTGGTAACATTATATAGGGCCACCATCATGACGTCTTCTTTCCTGGAGTATTGAATGTTGACTGGCCTTCAAAATAATAGCCCCACATCATGACGTCTACTTTCCTGGAGTGCTGAATCATGAATGTTGACCAGCCTCAGTGACGGTCCCACATCATCATGTCTGCTTCCCTGGAGTTGAATGTTGACTAGAATTCTGAAAGACAGCCACACATCATGACTGCTTTTGTTTTCATTGACATTTTCATATCACATTACAAATGGTCAAATGATTTGGTTTATGCCATCAGGAACTGACTGCGACAAACCAATGAATCAGGAAGTAAAACTACCAATTAGAATTGACCACAATTGTTTTCAGTGAAATCTATTAGCCAGAATGATCCTGTGTAGTTTGGCATCCCAATTAGGTTTTAACATTGGAATGATATGTAAATCAAACCAAGTGACAGCTTCAGGAAGTGGTTCCTTATTTTGACCATACAGATGAAAATGACTGAAACTGCACTGCAGGAACTTTGATATAAGAAATGAAAATACCCCAAATATCTGGAGTAGATGACCAAACACAGATACAGTACGTTGCACAATTGACCTCCCAGAATCCGCGTACCTTCCTAGGACGTGGCGCGGAAGGTAACCTTCAGTTCATCGCGGATGGTACGGGTACGTCACGCGTCTCTGTTGCGTGACGTCGGGTGAATGACGTTACGTCGTCACTGCATGCCTCCCATGACGCCGCGCCACATCCTAGGAAGATACGAGGATGGTACGAGAATGACGCTGCATCTGGTACGCGGGTGGTGCGCGCCGCGGAAGGGAGGTCAATTGTGCAACGTACTGTAGCATGAAAATCTGACCAAGATTTATAAATCGAAAGGATTACATACCAGAGTCAGAGAGGAAAACTTAAAGAGAAAAAATCTACCCCTCAATTAAAAATTCTTATTAAAATATGCCACTGCACTAATGTTTTTCTCAAGTGTAATTAACAATGATGCGGTTCCTGTCAGAAGAAAAATTTTATTTGATTTCAGTGTCTGGTTCATCTGGTGCAAAATCTTAATCACCATTCAAGGGACAAGTTGTAGCAAACGAGTGCCAATCACGAAATATCAGGCAGAACTCAAAACTGGTCTACACGTAGTCCCGGTTATTAGCAATGGGTCCGAAAAGATGTAGCAGAAAGGCTGGATCTCCCTGTAATCACTAGATACTGGTATCAAGAGTACGACTTTATTCTATTGGTTGTCTCACTTCAAATGGACAGCATTCACGTACAAGTTGTGTACAAATTTTCTGTGAGCTATGGCCAACTCCAGTTGCATTTTCTTCTTACTTCATTCCACCTGAACTTGGTTAGATATACACCTATAAATCCTTGACAGAACAGTGCTAACTGTACTGAGGAAATCTGCTGATGGAACTGTTAAGTTCATCTCACCCTAACTCTGCCAAATCACGCGTGTATTCCCTTTTAGAAAGGTGCACGCAAGTCGCATGAAACCTTGCACTGAATCCAACTAAGAACCAAGAAGATGCTCGTTGAACTTTTGTAGAAATGGCGGGCGGTTCCCCTGCGGGCAATATCTTCATTGCAGCAAACGTATAAATGATAATTAGGGAGTTTTTATTGGTGGGCTGTTGGGCACGCCGGAAGATTAACTACCTGTGATTGCCATGCAATCAGCAAATAACACGAGAGATTGACTGACTCTTTGCCATATCTTGGAATGTGCCCATTTTATTTCTCAGATGATTCTGCTGCATTTCCACTAATAAATCTGCGAGTGACAAAATTTGTGGAGTCCGTAGCTGAACTCGTGGTAGTTAGTGTATTTTACCAATCAACAAATGTGACCCACCCTTCACTTTGCAATAGGTATATTCGAAATTGGCCTATTCTTGAGGAAGTGTGGGACTGAAATGAGTCTCACACACTGTCACAGCAAAAATTTGCTGATGTATCTGTGACTATTCAGTTTAGCATCCAATCGCCCCTAGTCAGACTATGGTTGACAAATTATTGTTTGATGTTTGATGAACCTGCTAGTTTATCATGTTGTTGGCCATCATCCCAAGCACATGATGGGATGGGACATTTATGACACACTGCTGCAGTACATTTCCAGGTGTCATAGTTATCATATACCGTAATGTATGTGATAATGTACTATTCTTCACGCGCCGCGCATGAATTAGATAAATTCAGGGTAATACATAATATCATGATGGGATTGCACTATAAGCATAGAAACCTCATATATTTTTGTGAATACTGGCAGAAGAAAATTCTGACTCAGATGAAGCTTACTGCAGAGGCCAACAACTGATGAACATTAAAATGCATGGCCACCTCTGATAAATTTGTCATTTATGGTGCCTCTCTATGCCAGATTGAGTCTAGGCCATCGGTATGTTTCAATTGATTAAACCATAAAAAAGTAAATATTTCAGCAAACTCTTGGCTCAAATGATTTGTTCTTCAACCGTTTGAAAATAAAACTCGGAAGAATTTGTAGTACTTTGTTAAGTTAATAGTACTGTCACAGCAGGTACAGGATAGTTTTCTTGGTGGGTTGTTATGTTACAGCCAGGGGCTTCCCTAATTGCATGGGAAAGGTGCTTGAAACTGTAATTACTGACTGGGACGAACAAATCTTGGAGGTATGATGGATAACATACAAAAGAAGAACAGTATGAGGCACTAGAATTTGGTCTTCATCCATATCTCTTCTAGAAAGCTTAGCAACATACTTTCTATTCTATCTCTCACTTTCTTCTTCCCATTACCCAATCTTTTTGAGCAGGTTCTTTTATTCAAACAAAGAAATGTCTATTTCACTTCAAAATTTACACATAGCATCACGGAGTGTACAAGTCTGTGTCTCAGGAAGTCATCTTACCCAACAATACTTTGCATGTGCCTCTGGCCAAAGGGGAAGTCAATTTGACCTTCTGTTGAGTTGAAAACTCTACAGATTCTATCTTAAAATGCACATGGCATTCTTTTCAACTCATGTTGGAACCACTGGATTCCTTTCTTCAACCACTTCAATTTATTTCCATTCTATGGCAATCACGTTCTCTCTGCATCTGAGGTTTGGATGACTTTTGTATTTATGCAAAATATTCATGATCAAGATTGAATCTGGGTCTTTCAGAGTATGGTTTGCACAACTATGTCCACTAGGGTTCTCCATGGATAAAACCTTCGAAAACCAAACCAAAAAAAAGTGTGCTCGTCATAAATCTTTTTGAGCATTACCTGACCAATGTCTTTCTCTCCAAATTTATTTGTTCTCTGTAATCTGATCATCTTTTATCTACTGCTTTTTAATTAAAAGCAACGTTTTTCAATTTCTTCATTTTGCTCCTTTCAGAACAATACTGCTTTTGCCTATAACAAGGTAAGAAGACTTTCACATTTTGTCAGATTCTATAGAAAAAAACATTGAAATCCAAAATCTTGCTATTAATTGATGAACATGTCTGCAATTTGGAGAAGTGATGATTGTATATATGTACCCATCTCGAAAATTCTTTGTACAAATACATCATTGAAGGAATCATGTGCCTTGTCTGTTTTTGAAATGAAATTAGGTATACCTCACCTATGCCTAAAATCCTGGTAAAATTTCTAAAGCTCACTAAACCATTAATTTGTTCAACTATGCTATCCTCTCTCTCAACATCATTCACTCCACTCTGTTCTAAGAATTACTTCGACCTGGTATTTGTCAGAATTTGTTATTTCGGCTTAAAGAGTTTTGAAAAAACACACCATTTCATTCATCCTGAAATATCACAGTGTATTTCAGGTCAAAATGGACAATGTTTGTGTACTTCAAGCATAGCATCATTGCAGGCTTCCTGGATCAAGGTTTGGTGAAGTGTCGGATTTGCAGGAATGTGTTATTTTGGCTGCAGAAGGTTTTGAATGAAAAAATTGAGTCCATTCAAAAAATCTTCAAGCTGGAAAATTGCACCTGTCACATTTAGCAGATTTCTACTCGAAACCTAGTGGAAAAACAGAAATCAAAATATTATTGTAAGAGTATTGGTTGCTTGAAGCGCCAGAGCATCATCAACCTCAACTCCATTACACTCCTGGGAACAAGGTTACCGGTACAGAGTACAAGAAATGGTCTCACATGGTAAAATTGTACATCTTTCAAAGTTCAGTCTTTTTTTTTCAAAGGAATTACAGCATTAAATCTATTCATCAAAAGGATGTTTTACAAGTTAGCTTTGGTGCAGACACGATGAAAAAATCTAGCCATCGTGGGCAAAGTAAACACAATAAACGGGTTAACCGTTAGAGTGATTGACACAACATGATTTCGTCAAAAGAACTTGCATTGTAAAATTGGTAGAAATGCCTTGTTTTCTGATGGAAAGTGTAAAACTAGACTAATGGATTGTAATTTCCACAACTTGCAGTTTATTACTCTGGGTTTTGTGCACATAAGATATTGCAATTGTAATCAACCCTTTTAGTTCCAGGACAAGTTTGCCCATGCCTTTCACTCACCGAATAGGCTTCCTGTGGAGGCTATACTGGTCTTCATTAGTTCTTTCAGAGCACGATTACTTGCCTTTACTTTCTGATATACCTTAAGGTTCCCACATGCAAGCACAGAATTATCAGGCCATGACTGGTCCCTCTCCCTCGGAGACAATACCAAAATTGATAGAATCATCTGTCACAACAACCAGAGTCTCCTAGGTGCAAGGAATAGAACTACTTGCTACATTTGCTGCAGTTCATGCAGAAAAGCTGCATAAATTATGAGCTATGCCATTCTTGGTTCGATAGATGGTCTTGTAACTGGCTTATCATTCACATCTGTGACTGTAAATCAATTGGTTGACAAGTGAGTTTTTAAAGCCAAGAATGAAAAGCTTTTCTCAGAGTAAAAGAAATATCATCATCAAATTCTTTTACTCATTATAGAAGTAACGACTTTTGATCTAATTATAAATTATCATCAAAAGGGAGGGATTGTATCATTAACTATTAATTTATCAACAAAGAAAATGAAATAGAAACGGGTATCAACAAAGAGTAGAATAATGTAACTTTCAGTTCTATAACTGGCGAGGTATATTCTGCATGTTCCCTTTAGTCTTGTCCACCAAGGTCAGCAGTCCATGTGTATAAAATGCGGAGAACAGGCCAAGCAAAAGAATGGAAGAATATCTAAGTTGGATGACTCTATCTTATAGCTGTTGCTCAAGTCTCCAAAGAAAAGAAACCTTATCTTTGGTCTCTTTTGTTTGCACTTGAAAAGTGTGGCTTTAAAAGTCAATTGGGTGTGTTAATTTAATTGCTACTGTCTCATTGATGACTCATGCCATGTCGCTGGGAGGCTGGTATGTGACAGCTGTGTTGGTTGGTGCTGCTATCTGCTCAATGGTCACTGAACTATGCTCAGTTTCTGCTCATGGTCCAGCCAGACTCCTCTGTGGAGTTACATGGATTCTGTGACCTCTCCATATGCCACTTTGTGACTAATAATTATAACGGTTGGTAATGTCACCTCCACAGAGACCAATGGATGCAGTATAGAATCTTTCCAGGCAGTTGGTGCAATAATGCAACAGCTATCATTGTAAGAAGTTTTTCATATAAAGATATTTCCAAAATGTTCTCATGTAGCAAGAGATCAGGGGTCTGTTCTATAAAGTGACTTTAAGCTACATGTAATGGTACCATTAACTTCAATGCATTTTCCATTTGGTTAAAGGTACCATTAGCTTAAAGCCACTTTTTGAAACAGGCCCATCCTTTTACTTCTAAGCTTCTCTTTGAAATATGAATACGACATGTCTTCTCTCTTTCAGAACCAGTACTGTGTTACTGGATGCAATGCCGCCTTAGATATCTACGCTAGTAATATAGAAGGTAAGATAGAGTGAAAAGTTTGATTTCAATTTGTGTGGGTTGAAAGATGAAGCTGTGGGATTCCGTCAGAACAGGTCACCTCATCCCATTTTGTGAAGAGACCTGATGCATTTTCTGGATGGGAAGTGGACAATTCATTTTGGTAGAGGAGGATATCATGGAGACCAACATGGATATATTGTAATATGATGATTTGGACAATGGATGATGGATAGTGCATTTTTCTTGTGCAATATTGACAAAGATCATATGTAATTCTGTTATTCTCTATCATCTAGAAGCATTCATCTAAGGAATTATGGATTTGAACACTGGAACTTACATATCAGTGGAAAGGTTCATTTCGTGGATATGCTATTTTTATTCTTGTCGGAGTGACTTGGATATGCTGTTTTTGTCAAGTGTCTCAATGTGACTTGGATATACTGTTTTTGTCAAGCATCTCAAATACTTGGATGTATCATGTACTGGATATCGTAATCTATGAAAACAATGGATACTATCAGGAAAGCCCTGGTCTACGGCAACTGCTTTATCATCTCAATTCTGGTCAAACTCATGTCCAGACTCTTCGTGAATAAGTATGATGTAAAAACGGGAGGGTACATGTATAGTTTCTCCTTTAAATTTCAATTGGCCGAGGTTATCATTTGTGTGTTTTCTGAACACAAATATAACCATTTAATTTGACTCCTTTTCCAGCTGCACTTGGAAAGCTTCGGCCGCCAGTTTTAGTGCCACATACTCTGACGAATTCCTCCCTCGAACTACGATGGGATGGTCAACGAATAAAGAATATCACATACGTTTTGCAATGGAAGTTTGCAAATATCAATCCAAGTGACTGGAGAGTGCAGTACAGGCAGTTTACACCGCCAAGGTCCATGGTGACCGACCTTCATCCATATACTACTTATAAGGTAAGGAAACAAGAGATTTTTCACAATGGTCCTTTTTTTTGAGGCATTCTTAAGTGAGTGATTGTGCATCAGCTGTGATGAGACTACAGTATGTCAAATCACAACACAAGGGACAAGTAATCTAGCTGAATGCATGAAAAACAGGCCATAAAGCCAGTGGCCTTGATTCCCTTACTTTGCAACAAGCACCTGCTTTTACTGGAGACGCTCCCTTTACATTGGGTCATATGAATAAAGACTAGTGAATGCTTTTACTTGAATTTTCCAATACAAATGCACTATGCAATGCTGTATAAATCTGAAGTAAAAGCATTTGCTTGTCTTTATTCATATGACCCATTGTCCTGATTCGCGGAACTAGCTTTTCAATATCATAGTTATGGTCCAGTGCATTGATCACAGTGGCTAAGTACCATCATCTTCTCTTTCAGTTCCGCATTGTTGCTGTGATCACCACCAAACATCTGATAGAATCCCCTCCTAGTAATCCAATACAGACTTTACCAAGTGGACGTAAGTTGAGATATGCCTGAAGCGAACCCCTCTGTTTAAATTTGGATAAACCTTCCATTCGATCTTGCAAAATAGCCATTTTCAATGAATTTGGACTTTGAGATTCCTCTTGAGAAGAAAAACTTCGAAATTAGTACTTGAACAAATCAAGTGATTTGCAATATTGTAGATTGCCTTCAAATTCTCTTGTTCATCAATCATGTTGTATTTCTACTTCAGCACCTACCAGTGCCCCAGTGATGGTAGGCCTATCAAGCCCGTCTGCGACTGTGGTCCATATATCATGGCAGCCTCCAATGTTTACCAATGGACCACTAACCGGATTCCGTCTTTGTCTCCAACCACTGAACAACAGTGCCCGCCACGAAATCCTGAAGGAAGTCTCCGCAAAGCTTTCCTCGTACACGTTCAGTTCGTTGCAGCCTCACACACTTTATAAGGTGTCGCTCTCTGCTTGGAATACAGCTGGACTTGGCCCAGCTGCATGGGGAAAGATTGTCACTCCATCTGCATTTGGCGGTGAGTATCTTTAACATCTTGAGGAAGGACTCTGAGATTTCTACTAAATCAGTGGTTTCCCTTGTTCAGGGTCATGGACCTCTTTGAACAAACGGTTATATCTGCATGCCTGGGGTCATTAAATCTT
>NMRB01000191.1:80573-108553 GCA_002633025.1 Notospermus geniculatus | reverse complement strand
ATTGGGCTACTGTAACAATTTTTTGTCTGTCCATGAATAGACCTGGAGATACCTCCCCAGAGGGTATAGATTTGATGGCTACTGCATGGATTGACTTCTTTGAAGATTGAAGTTTAGCTTGGACAAAAGGCCTATTAAACAGGAAAAAAGAAAAAAGTATGGGTGGTTTAGTACAACATTTAGTTGTGTACTTACCTTTTGAACACCTGTGGAGCTGTAATTGACTGTGACAGGTGCCCAGGAGCAAAGCCAGGGCCTCTATGATTGTCTGTTAAGTACATTTCTTCCAATGAAACTGGACATAATGTTTACAGAGGAGCAGGGTTAAGTGCACAGTTAATTGAACTCTCCGGACTCTTCATAAACAATAGCGAAGGTAGTAAGGATGTTCCTCGATTTGGGAGACACTCCAAAACACTTCCGACTGAAGAGGAGTTTGACTTGAAAAATAAAAATATCTTGGAAAGAACATCATAAGCAGCTGGTGTGTTAGCCATACAATGATGCTGCACATCATCATAAGCAGCTACCCCATCCCATCGCAAACGGGCATGTTTGTTTGATGTTCTTTCATCATTTTCATCATGGAGCATCACCACAATATGAATCATCTGGAGAAGGAGGAAAGTTTGATTGTCGATTTCTCAGATGGTGGTCTCATCATCATTTTGGCTTTTATGACCACCCTCAGGTTCAACACACTTACAAAGATAGAATTTCAAAAAAGGAATTCTCAACTACTTTAACAATATTTTGCAAATAAACACAATTTGCCTTTGAACTTGTCTTATTGTAAATAAGAGCATTGCAATATGGAAATTGCTTGAATCTTGCTGGTTTTGTGATGGTCTCAAGATGGTCTTTGTACAGCAGGGGGATATCACTCAAAATACATGCATTTCTTGCTTTGAAAGCATTGTACTCCATAGTTTTACGAAACTGCGGTAAAGCAAGCACGGTGGTGCCAAGTTTGTTGTATGCATTGAGGCTTTTTGTGTTTGCTTAGAAATAATACAGCCTGGTAACCGAGAATTCCTTCGAATAATGCCTCTAGTGGAACTCTTGAGGTCTATCGAATCAGATTGAGCAGAATTTACGTGGAATAATATTGTTTCATGCCATTTTGAATATTTTTTTGACAAACGTTACCTATGCTTGTGAAAACGTTGCATCGTTTTTACAGTGGGGTTGAGCCTGGCCAATCAGGATGAGTTTCTTGTAATGCTATATGGGAAAATGCGGTCACTACGTAGTGTACTATGCTGTTTCATTTGAATTGTCATGCAGATTTCTATAAAAATCATGGTCACGTCTAGCTAGTTGTCTAGGTGACACTGTAATGAAAGATTCCTCCAAAATTGCATTTTTTGTTAGCAGCACAGGATGGATTTCTAGGAACAGTAAATATTCCTGTCAAAGTGAAATACGCTGTGATATCATGATTTCCTTGCTGGTGCTTAGCCATGGATTTACTTGACCAACATGACAACTTGATTCTGGAGATTTATGGAGTTGATGCTGGATTTTACAGGATGCACATTGTCAAAATATCAACATAGGATCACTGGCCCAATGAAAGGTTGCTTTTGTCTTCTGATTTATGCATTCATTACCTGCTACATTGACTTTGCAGGCCCGAGTGCTGTACCATACATGATCTACGGAGCTGATAACATGATTCTGAAACAGGATATTACTGACTTTATGAAAGATCGTCAGGCTGTATATACCGGAGAACAGTCAATTCGGGTGTTAGGTAAGTTTACAATTAAAATGAAATATTGAATCTCAAAATTTCATGACAAGGTGATCTGAGGAGTGTAATTTTTATGAAAATAAATCTGACATAAAAAAGGTATCATTCAAGCAAAGTACAAGTGAAAACACTGGTTATATGAATGAAATTAAATTCAGTATATATTATGAATGTAGGGGTGGTACTCTTTTACTCGTGTCTATGAAAAATGAAAGGTTTGCTTCGTGTTGCCTCAAATGAATGCCTGTCTTCGTCCATTGTCTTGGTCTCTTGCATGCAATTACATGTCTGTCTTCTTTACCAATTCTTTGCACATGCAGCGAGCGTCATCTATCAGGATTCATGGTTCTACCTGAAACTCCGAGGTAACACTAAGAAACATACATATCTTCACCAAATATTATTGTACTAAAATTTAACATCACTCTGCACTTTTTAGCGTCGTGGTCTTGGTGTTGTCAGTTTTGCTCTCTGAGTCATGGTTTGCCAAAGATTTGTCACCATTTCCTTTCCACTAGTTTTGCAGTTTGTTGGTATTAGTTTGCCAAAAAGGACAAAAGGATGAATTGGCAGTTTTGATTGTAAACTGGCATTACGGGGAACAAATTGGTATTAGGTCAGAAGTGACCAAGTTGACATGTTGAGGATGAACTGCCGTTAGGTAGGAAGGGAAACTATAAGGATAAATAGGTGTTCGGTCAGATGTGATGTGGTCACATCTGAGGATGAACTGTTGTTGGGTCAGAAAAGTGGAATTGTAAGGTACATTACAATGGGAAGACTGGTGTGATCTGGTCACGAAATAGTACAATGGAAAACAGGAACGAAGTAGCTTATAAGAACTGTGTGAAGGAATCTTGGTGTTGTGAGGAGAATTCAAGTGTTCGTTGGTGTCATTGATCATGTCAACCTGCAGAGGTAATAAAAATGTTGTAATTGGCCTTAGTTGTGATTTTGCATTTATCGTTTGATGTAGTCTCACTTGCAGGATGCACTCTGTGTTGTTTTGCTTTTTTCACAAACCCACATGCACTCAGGTCATTGCTTTCATATCAGCAGCAGTATAGCCCTTCTTATGACCCTGGAGAACTTTCAGCGAATCCCAGGAAATTCACCATTAAAGATTTTGATGAGGTTTTAGTCAATATGTTCTGCAAAGTTTTGCCCTACTTTAGGAAGTTTATATGTATTTCACTTTCCTTGACGCCCCCTTGTTAATGGTTAGCCCAGATTACATGAATGAATCTCCAGTCCAAAATATTTGCACCTGGTGCACACTTTGCACATTAATCAACAAAAACTGATGCACATCCACACCTTTCCTTTGCTGCAACATCACACTGCACACCACAGGGCACCTAACAGTGGAAAAATAGTTGAGAAAGGAGGAACAACTGGAAAAGAATGACAGTTGTCTCCTTGCAGCAGTCTTTGATTCTGCATTTAATAAGGAATCACTGATGGTTTGGCACCAACTACTTGATCATATTGGCAGACATTTTGGTAAATTTCAGACAAGAAAGGTAGGCACAGCAGTCGCTAACATGGCTAATGCCATTAAACTATACTGTCCTCAAGTTTTGGTTGTTGATACAAGTCAAAAGAACTGTCATGCCATGTAGTTTGTCGTGAAGGACATGTCTTCACATCCCTAAATGGCTCTTCTTCATTCTCTAACTGTTGTTTCTCTCATTTGCAGGCGTCACAGTGCACACGGCCCGTAAACTTGTCTTCTTCTCGGATGGAACAGGAAAGGTTCATAGGATTAAACTCAACCGCAACAACTCCCACGACATCATCTACAAGAGTTTCCTGCATCCCAGCGCCCTCAGTGTTGATTGGCTGAATGACAAGTTGTACATTGTTGAAGACAACAAGGTATAGTTTGGATTTTCCTCATTAAAATGTAGGTTTGCTGTCTCCAGATATTGCTGCCCTATTCTGTGCCTGTGGCCTTTTCGGCAAGAATAGAAGGCTAGGAATCTATCTTCCCTGGAAAGACAAATTACCGATCATCCAAATTCCCTGAAAGCTGTGCCAAAGAACAGTTTGTTAACAATTTTTGAGGAAGAAGCTAAGTTATTTACAGTCTGCAATGAATTCCAAAGCGAGAAGTCCAGACCTGCAGCATTCGTGAGAACAGACACCAGGACCCATGCATGCAGTCTCCATTCTTACAGGAATGGTTTATGGCTCCACATTGCTATCATAAATACTGACAAGGCTCCATATTTTGGTCTTTGGCTCCAAACCTTTTAGGCTGAGGAAGCAAGGTCCCAACTTCAATCTCAATACAAAAGACTGTACAATGTGAATTCAATGTATACGTGTATGAGTATGGATTGGCTTTGGAAACTCAGCTGATGGTATTACCAAGAAGGAAAGGAATATCTCTCGATAAACACTCCATATAATTCCATGGATTCCATCCCCACTAGAGCCTGTTTTCTTTGTAGTAGTGAGTGTAACCTTTCCCAGGAATCAGTTCCCTCGAAAAACAATCCCTGGGTATAGCATCGGGCACGCTATACATCCATTGTTTTTCTATCAGGTCATCATGTTGTGCCTAGCTTCTGGAACAAATGACTCTGGCCAAAAACCGTCCTTAGCATGTGACAATAATATTCACTGTCTCTGAGTGTATAAAATATGAAGGTCCGTCCTTTTCATCAATTTATGGTCAAATTAGGGAATTTCACTTTGGAAAAAATCATTATTTCCTGATATTACTGCATCATGTGTATATAGCTGCAAAGGTAGTGTGTGGCTAACGTGAGCACCACGGTCTTTTGATAGTAGCAGCACCTTCTATCACTAAATGCACAAAATTAACATTACTGAACTGTACATTTTTATATTTTTTCAAAAAACATTTTTTCCAGCATTATCAGACTTCATTATTTTCAGGTTGTCGTGTTTTAATAAATGATGCAAATTGCTGTACATTTGCTGAATTATCATCAGGACATCTTGAAATATCTCTTCACCACATTTATGTTACAGCCTCAAAATTTCACTGGCGCTGACTGGAGAGCCGCCCCGTACTGGAGAAGTCATGTAGGCTTGAAGCTTGTATTTTGATTTCTGCATGCACCAGTTGATTTCAAAGTTGTGTTATTCTTGTTCTTGTCCTCCACACCAGTTCTGTCATTTGTTAGTGATGAGGGCCTTGAGAAGTATCTGTGAAAAATGATGGAGAAATCCATGAGGTTCAGCAGACAAGGGCAAATATGGATGCAACTCGGAACTTAAGCCATTTTCATGCCGAATTCCACTACAGCACTACAGCAGGACAGCAAGCAGCGATGCAAAATACTGTAATTTTTTGACGTCATGACACTGTTACATAAATTGCGTCACTGCAATGATTTGTCACATGGTTTCAGTGGAACTCAGCATTCAAGTGAGGCCAAGCAGTCAGTGCACAAGGTCTACTCTCATAAAAACCACACTTACCTTGAAAGTAGCAAACTATAGCCCCGTTTACACTGCCAAAAATCAAGTGAACTCGGTCCGGACCGAGTTCGGTTCGGCCAAAAAAGTGGCAGTGTAAACCTGCCAAGCGGACCCGGTCCGGACCAGAAGTGAACCGTACCGAGACCCCCAGAAGGTGGTGGTCTCGGTCCGGACCGAGTACGGTACCCCGACCAAATGTGCNATGCAAAATACTGTAATTTTTTGACGTCATGACACTGTTACATAAATTGCATCACTGCAATGATTTGTCACATGGTTTCAGTGGAACTCAGCATTCAAGTGAGGCCAAGCAGTCAATGCACAAGGTCTACTCTCATAAAACATGTAAAAACCACACTTACCTTGAAAGTAGCAAACCATGTGGATGGTTCTTCTTGAGCATTGTATTGGCATTCAACATCTTGCTGTTCATAAAATCAATCTGCAGATCATTTTGTCACTAATACTTCTCATCCCTTCAGGGTTGATTGTTCTATTGATTCCTACTCAACATCCTTATTTTACCCCATACTAATATACCACACAGTTGAGCTTCCTGAATTTGGTTTGAATTGCCTTTGTCTGACTAGCAAGAATTTGATTTCATATTCTTGTGCACACTAATAGTGATGAGTTTCCCTGGTTTCCAAAACTGACATTTTGTTCTTCTGTTATGAAGCCACGCAACACTACCATTACAACATCAAATAATCCCTTCATGTCATAATGTTTTTACTGGCTGTTGATGATGTTGCACCCACTGAATCAACAGTAGCTTTTGCCAAAATGCCTTAAGTAGGAGTCTGGGCTACTTATTTTGCTCTAGGGATATGTTAGGTTCTTAAGTGTAAAATTTCCCTTATCTTTTGTTTGGAACAATAGTTTAAGGGAAATTTTACACTACCGGTATGTTTTATGAATATGGCCGCTGGCTTTTACTGCTGAAGCAAAAAGCATACATTCCTTTATATAAGATAGCCCTTTCTGCATCAGCTATTGAATGAGTTTGACCAATAAAGTTGACATTATTTTTGGACACCTCCATCTCCAAAAATACCCTCATTCATGAATCTTTGAAATAATAACACAACACTACAATTTGAACTTGTGTATTTTCATTGTTGGTAGTGGGTGTGTTGTGAACTGTTGTTAAAGAGTGGCAAAAAATTTGAAAACAGTGTTCATATCAATGACATTTAAAGAGAAATGGCAAACATGGACGTCTCTAGAATGAACATGATGAGATAAGAAATATTCCAATAAGAAAATCCAGAAGCTTGTGATTTGTTTAATTTCCAATACAAATAAAATAAGTTTTACAAAATGACATCATTTCTATCAACTCTTCATCTTACTAGTTGGTGGGATAGGTAGAAAAATAAGTTTATTCGTTAGCATTTTGTAGTTCTCAATACTTTTATGGCTGAACAAGTAAGCATCTTGTAGTTGAAATAGTTCTTTGATTGACCTGTTGAATACATTCATAACTCATTAGTGTACTTAATTCGAACTATATGTGTATTGATAACTATCACTGTCACTGAGTTAAATGAATACCTGTTGATAGAATGGTCTATCACCTGTCAGTAGTTATGCTTGTCACTTTCCTCTATAGTTCCACTTTAGTTGTACATTTCACTATCAGTAGTTGACATGCCAAACTACCGGCAGAGACGATGATTCCTGATTATTTCAATCAAAACAGCTCAAACTTTATTATCATTCGAGACAAACTCACATTTGGCTCAGAACTGTGAACTAAACAGCATCAGTGGACCGAAAATGCTTGCATGCTCAAAGCCAATACAAAACCTTTGAAACCTTTACTTTTAATAATCCTGAAAATGCTCAAAAGAAATGAAATACGCCAAGTCCAAACAAAATCACACTCAAAGCTTTGCATCGCGAGTTAGACTTAGAGATCCGTAAAAAATATTGTTTAGGTAAATCTGTACCTCTGATTATTAAGACAGGTTGGTTGATTACCTTCGTACAGTATGTCTAAAGTGTTCTTTTATTTTGTTTTCCCTATGCCTGGCTGGACGAGCGATAAATCAAATGATGCCAAAGAATGGAAAGCAAATGTCAATGATTCTTTCTCTCTGCTTAGACTATCAATATGTCAAATAACTGGACAGTTGAAAAAACCACTGTGAATAGATAAACGCCTTCTTATCTCATAAGAAATGGGCCCCAAGATCGGATGCCAAGCCTAGCCTTGATAGTGGCAGGCACCATCAGCTGCCTAAATTAGACTGAATCTCTTCCGGCAAGCTTCTCACATCCATTGCTGGCATCATTTGTTCTCAAGGCCATCCATCCTTTTCATCCCTCTCCCTATTCCTCATTACGCTACTACACAATACCCTTTCCTTGACACCAAAAAGCTTGAACTGCCACAGCTTTTAGAGACTGCACCCTACCAGAACAACTAACGTTTTCCGTATTTTTTCAGACATATTTTGAGGATTTTTTACAACATTTTGGACATTTTTTGTGATAGATTTTTGAACATATTGAAGTCTGGCTGCAGCTGCACATAAGCATGTTAACTTTTTACAAAATACCTGTGAAATTTTTGTATTTTTTATTTGAGATCAAATTAACATCATCATTTCTTTTTTATGCTGAACAAGGATATTTTCAGAACTTCAATACTGAACTGGAATGGTCATTTTTCACAATTTTTTATGATTTGGGTAACACCCTGGCAAGGATGACTCAGCACTTATGATATAATATCATTCATATCTCATCCCCTTTTTTGTAGATACTGCAGTGTACATTGGATGGTGTATCCTGCTCTCCAATTCTCACCAATTTGTACCCCACCCCAGATGATGTGAAGGCTGATCCTTACAATGGGTAAGAAAACAGAACAGATATCATGAACGAGCTTTCAACATTTTTAAGCAGTATGAGTAATCTCCATGACACTTTGCTGTAAACTCTAATATGGCCAGTCTATCATCAAGTGCATCTGCGGTTTCAGGTACCTCTACTGGACTCAGTTTGGCCAGGGGCTGTTCCGTATGGATCTCAATGACATTGGCAAGAAGGGCTCAAGGCCATCCCAGTATCGGATCATCCGACAAGACATGTTGTACACCTTGTTCATTGACCATCAAAACTACCGACTCTACTTCCCAAACTCGACAAAAAATACGATAATGTCATCATCACTCGATGGGACAGATTTGACGGATATTCGTCCAGATATGAAGCGACCGTATTTCCTGCTGGTGAAGAGTTTGCTCTACTATGATAAATTGTTCTATTGGACAAATGGAGAGTACTTCAGCAAGGAAGAATTTGACCCCAGTAAAAATAAGTATCACCACAATAAGATGTTCTTCCTGGAGAGACATTTCCTCGGGTTGAATTTGTTCCATCCGTCTGCTCAACCCAAACCTGTGCCAACCAATCCACCGATGAAGGTACAGGCACTGTTCACTGACAAGTCTGCACAGATCAGCTGGAAAAAGCCAGAACTGTTGAAAGAAAAAGGTAATGTATTTTTACGTAGAGGCTGAGTAACAGGTGTCTGGTGACTTATATCTTCGAAACTTGTTTCTGGCAAGTGTCCCTTGATCCTTTAAAATCTTAGGCCCAATACAGAACGCACAACGACACAGCCACACAAGCGTGACACTTGTATGTGTTCGATTAAACCATCACTGCTCATTCTAGGTCGGGGTGCTTGGCAAAAATGGAACTACCAGATCCTTATCCGAGATGATCGGAACAAGACAAGGGCAATCGAAGCCATTAGTGATCTGGATCACAAGGTCTACCTCCTCCGTCCAAATACCACATACAGGATCCAGGTACGAGGATACACAGAGGGTGAACATGGACCCTGGTCGGATGAGTTTGTTGGAAGGACCTTGTTGACCGAGTCGGTGAAGCCATACATCCTTGCTGCCAGTGAAAACAACCTGATGCAGACAGATGTCGATGGAGGGAACGAAATTCCAATAATTACTCTCCGGAATGACAATATGGCAAAGTTGACAGGTGAGTACAACACAGATAATAAAAGATAAACGCAATAGGTCCAACACTCATGGGAAATCTAAGATTACCAAAAAGCCCCATTTTTGCCAATGCGCAGATACTTTAGTACCTTACTTCCTCTACCTAAGATCTTCTGCACACTCATTCCTTGAGCTGCAGCAAATAATCAAACACTGAGCCACCAGCAAGTATAACAATTATTCTGGTATTGACAACCAAAAATCTTGTCGTTCGACAAAACTTACCATCCGAAAGAAATCCACTGATGTTCCCCATAGCGTTATCTCCATGGCTCTAGCCAGAATTCCTATCAACTGGTCATTAGGGGACAGGCATGGGTAGATCTATTCAGGCGTTCACCACTTCCACATTCACAGTTGGCTGTGGCTCAAACTCCTTGTCTCCTAGGTTGTTTGTTGGGTTGGAAGTGCTCTGTTCTGTGGCAGTAAAGTTTGAAACCAGGCCACTTCTTTTCATGTTGTCTATACAATCTTTGTCTGGATTGTAGCCTCCAGTCTCCTCTTTCCAGTAGAGTAACAGTATAACAACAAAGTGAGGCAGTCTTATTGATCCTTTGGTTCTCCCATCCTAAATTTCTGAGCTATAAGTTAGTGTGGGTTTACTTCATGGTATTTTCATCCCTCTTTGTAGACATCCACGTGTACAGGGACACATACATCTTCAGCATGGACAATGGGAAGGTTTACAAATTTCTGAGCAATGAGACTACACGCAAGGAGATTACCCACATCCGCGATGCAACAGCTATAGTGCTTGATTGGTTGGCTGAGAAAATTTACTGGTCGAATGTGAAGCAAAGCATGGTAAGGAAACTTCCGTCTTGTGCCTATGTGACACCTCGGGACATCAACAAAAAGCATGTTTGGTCCAGCACCTAAATTTCTTGAATTTTGAACAAACCTTTGATCACCCTCAACAATACTGATTTGTCTTTTGACTGGGATGGGTCATTAACCTTCCAAGTGATTAAGAATCCAGAATTGTGTAATACGATGATTTTTGTCTTCAGATTTTCAGATCCGACTTACATGGCAACTCCATCGAGACGGTGTACCAGGCACCGGCACGTGACATGGTCATCGATTCATTATCAGGGTATCTCTACTGGACAACAACCCACAGCCTTGAGTGCGCCATCCTCAACGGTGCCAACCATTACGTGTACCAAACCTTACCATTCCTATCAGAGCAGTTCGTCCTCGGATTAGCACTTGACCGTGTTCATGGGAACATCTATTGGATAAAGAAGGGATACGATGGAGGGATTTTGTTCACGGCACCAGTTGCCACTGACGACATGGGTACACGTCCTGTCAGAATCAGGGAGATTGGACCCCTTGGACCTGTGTCAAGGTAAAGAAATCTTTTGTATCTTTTTGGTTATATCTTCTTGAATATGGTGTAAAACCTTGGAATGGTCAGTGGTAATTTTCAGGAACTGCAGTCAGATTGGCTCCCTTGCTAGATAAACAAAGTTGGTCTTCTTTTCTGTTGGACTCCCTTATCGAGAGTTGGACCATATGCCATCTACCTGGATCATCAAGTTTGTGTCAGTCTCCAAACTCTTCTTTTGTAGGATGCCCCTTCTTCAGTACTTCAGTGATCGCCTGTTCTGGATGACCGAGGAGGACCAAGCAGTCATCAGTGATGTCAATGGCAGTAACATTGCAAGGATGAGTATTGCTAATCGACACCCATTGAGGACATTGTCAATTGTTCATCCATCTCTGCAGCCATATCCAAGTGAGTAGTAATGCATGGCTACATGTATGTCACAAAGAATGGTCAAGGACTTCTTGTAACTTCAGCCAGTGCTTGCTGTCATTGGAGCAGAGAGGGAAACCTTCATGCCATGGACTATTACTTCTACAAAGCTTTCTCGTGCAGTCTTCTGATTTGGTGAACCCTCTGCCTTGTCATATCTGACATTCTCATTAAGTCAGTGGTTTTAGATAAGGAATCATGAAGTAGGAATTTAAATTTCACCATCCTGAGCCTAGTTTTGGTCATCTTTTTAGCTGGCTTGAACCGAGATACAATCCGGGTGATTCCGAGTGACATTGAGGCTGAATCCATCAAAGTTGTTGGAAACTGGTCAAACTTCAACATAACCTGGCCTGCAGAAACAAAAGTCAATCATGGCCAAGTTTACTACCAGGTGTTGCTCATGTATCTTGGAAAGGAATCTGTACATGTAAGTCCATTTCAGAGGAAATTGACAAAGCTTGACAAAACCCTTGGCCAACTGAGTTTACAGTGGTTTCCCCTAGGGCAAAACTGTGGTTATGGGGCACTCACAAAGTGCCTTTTCTGTGGTGGATTTGTCGTGCCTGCCGAAAATTAGGTGAGGGCCTTGATCATGCACCTATCATGCACTTCATTACATTCATATCCATAGTCAGTTGGCTGTCATTGGGGATACAATATCAAGTGACCTCTGACGCTAAAAGCTGGATGCAAAAGTTAGGCTGTTGCATCCTTTTGCATCTTCTTTCAGGTGACAGACAGTCCCTTTTACAACTTAAGGAAACTGAGGCCCTACATACCGATTGAGGTCCACTTACGGGCTTTCACATGCTGGGGATCCTCAAGGACTGTGAAGACGCATATTCGCTCACCAATGTCTGGTAAGAACAAATTTCTATTGTACCATTTACATGAGAAAGCATTGCATTAGGATTTGATGCACGTAAAGTGTTTTTGGTATTTTTTAGTTCACTTTTTGATATTTCCTATTTTTTATGCATAGTGCACTTATTGTGTATTTCGAGCCTTTTAATTTTTTTCTAGAGTAAAATCTCTTTACATCCTCTGCTATTATAGAGTGCTAGCTGGCTGAAAACTTTATAGTAAAGCCAACCTGACCTCGGAGTCCTATGAGACCACCACGGTACATGGTTTTTGAAGGTGTACATGTCCACCTGATATTGCGACTTTCAGCATATTCTACTTGAGGCTGTATGCACATTAACCCTGACCCAAAGATCTAACTAAAACATGCATTTTTCAGTGGCTCAGCGGACTAATTATACAGGTAGCACAAACTGTCCAATGAAATTCCAGAAAAATCATATTATTTTGTCTTCAGATAATTTCTTGAATTCCTATGTATGAAATTAACAACATCTTTCTGTTTTGGTTGACTTGATTTCAACATAGAAACGACTCTGAAAGTGATACAGTAGTATCTCATCATCTTCTCTGTTCTGTTCTGTTTGTTACACTTTCTGATGAAGTGGAATCCAGTTATTTATTCATCATAGATATTTAATGTGGGCACAGTGTCAGTGGACATTATTACCCACAAGACAACTGAACATTTACATTCATGCAGCTTTTCTCACGGCTGGATTATATCCAAGCATTCTGAGTGAAAATTGCAATCTTTCAGGTTTGTGGTTCCTGTATGCAAAATTCATTTTACTAAAGAAAAAAATGTGTGGGATGGGATAAGTTCATACCAATACTTCTTTGACTTGGGTTCTGGATCAGAGTACAGAAACTGCACTCAACATCAACAGCGCATACCAGTGTCATTGGCGTTTATGCAGAACATGATATATGATATTATGCCATCCTTTAAATCTTTTGCAGACTCATCCACTTTCTAAAATTATGCATTTTTAAGTCTTTGTTGATTTATTATACACAAATCCATGTATTCATCTTCCTCATCTCTCCATTTTAGTCAGTGTACAGTATAGTAATGAAGTTTGCCTCCAGTTTATCTGGAAACTTCACCTTTGTAGTTATTTTGTCATTGGCGTGTTTCCCCTTTCTTCTGAAGTGTACTGAACTTGAACTTTAACTGCAATGAATTTGGACCTCTTGTTAACGTTCTAAGGTTGAGATGGGTGTATCTCTCCTGCTGAAAGTGCTCTGAAATCACTTATGTAGATGTGTTACTTGTAATGTCTGCCACTAGGAAATATAGGGCAACAACAAACAAGGTCTGTCAATGGTATGGGATATTGTAGAATATAGTGGATGAAATCATATAAGTTTCTGGAGTTTTACTGGACCCCACATGATGGTGGGCTATGAATTTCCCTCATTCACACCCTGAGGCACATACCAGTACATTTCCTCCACAGGCTGACACTTGCCCTTCACAAACACCTGATTGAAAAAACACACCAGCCATAGCTCTGCATTGGCTTCCATTTGCCAGCTACTCCAGGAAAACAATAAGGCATCCCTTAGCAACCGCTAGTAATTCATAAAATGATGAAAGCCATTTAACCTCCCACTGATATGATCTAGGCATTCAAATATTTCACATCTTTAGTTTTATGCCAAACCACTGCATGAATCCTATTATCATCCTTAGCATTGTATTGTTTATTCTTATTCTTTTAAAAATAGCCCAGTCCTTAAATACGAATGTGTCATCAGATTTGCATCACCAACATTTTTCTATTTCGGGTAAAATTTGGCTACTTTACTGGATGAGAACGTCAGTGTTTGATTTTCAAGTAGCAAATGTGAAACACCGCAAGTTTTGAGGATTGGCATCAGTCAACATTTCTTCAAGGTCTGACATACTCACCATTTCAAGTCAGTGACATAGTCAATATTTCCTGGATTGACATACATGACATAGTCAATGTTTCATGGATTGAAAAACTGTAGACAACAAACAAAACGTTTATCAAAAAAAGTTTGTGTGTCGCAATCGACATGATGCAAAGGACAAGTTAGTTTCACATGGAAGGACTGGGCTGTCAACTTTTTGAGTACAATCACATTCTGTTGTCAAAGCACATATCACATAAAGTCACCACAGAAATATGCCATTGCCTTTTGACTGGAACCCAACCGCAAAAATAACAACAGAATGCAGGTTTTCATGGTTTGATGTTTTGGTAATTTTTTTCAGCACTCTGATGTAGAGAAGCTGCTGGATTGAATATTTCTAGGATTTTTTTCCAGATTGCTGCATTATGGAGCTATTCTTGCGAAGATTTTGACTACTATCATTCCCTTGTTTCCACATTGGAGTTGAAATAATAAATCAAAATTTGTATCACATATGATTGACAATTTCATACTTGTTATATAAAATGATAATGAAAACTAGGCCTACTTTTAATCTTCATTTCCTAATAAAACTATATGGGTGAACTGACAGTAAAGATTCTTTCCTTGATATTTTTATTCTATAGTTCCTGGCGTGCCATCGCACCCACGAGTCTATGTCACCCACAACCACCGTCTAATGAGTTCAGACATAAGTATCGACCTGGAGTTCCGCTGGAGCAAACCCATGCACGTCAATGGCATCTTGATTGCCTACAACCTGTACTACCACAACAGCAAGGGTGACCAAAAGAGTCGCATTCTGACGTCACAGAATACTGATTTCTCATTGGATAACTGTGAACCGAATGTGAAATACTACTTCCAAGTTGAGGCTTGTACAAAAGTGGGGTGTGGAGACAGGACAGAGGTGGTGTCTGCTAATACAAGTGGTAAGTTTGACACAACCTCGGTCTGAAACCCTTTGGCCAACAAATCTGTAAAATCGATCGTGAAATTCTGGAAAAGTCTAGAAAAGTCTAGAAAACTCTAGAAAAGACTTTTCTAGAGTTTCAGATTGTAAAGTTCCACTTGAAAAAGACCCCGGTTGGGGTCGAAAATTCGTGAATTCTGGAGATTGACTTCTTGCTTATTATGACATTGCTTAGAATATAACTATGAACATTTCTATCACCAGTCGACAACCCTATCCCACGACTTCTTGTTGCACAAAACCTGACCCTCATGAAGCTAGACGTTGACGAAAAGGTCATGACGCTCTTGATCCGAGGCCGACCGCTCAGTATGGCATACCTCGCTCTTGACAACATCCTATTCTGGATTGATGTCGAGGAAAGAATGATGAGTTATAATGGGGTTCAAAGGAACGAGGTAAGTGTACTCTCTGCGGCATGCCTATCCGAACATTAATAATCTAAAAGTAACAANGTGGCACTGTGGTGTTTTGGTTCATGCGGTTCAACTTTGATTTTCAAGGCCTTCCACCAGATTCGTTGACTGTTGACTCAAAGCGTCTGTACTGGGTAAACAAAGCCTCTGGACTCATCAACAGTATTGATAAAAAGACTGGTCTGAACTTTGTCTCTGAAAGAATCCAAGACATACAGGCTATCTTGGCATTTGGACCACACCTCCAGCGCTTGCCAGGTCGGTACATTATTTCCCCTCATGATTACGTTCATTTTGCATCAACTGACCTGTATTATTTTGGACGTCCTTTCTGTATTGTATAGCTGTCTATTTTGCAATGAGAATTCCTACATGGTCAGTTCATTGCTTCTGATTGTCTCTCCACAGATATAAAGTGTCTGCTCCCCGGCAATCAGACAGAACTACCAATAGTCCTTGGCAGTACCAATACCACTGTGTCCCTGGACCTGGAGCCACCTCGTTGGGTTCCCACATGTAATGGTATCAGCAAGCCGCCGCTACGATACAGGGTACACTATCGCCGCCTGGAGGATAACGAGACAGCTAATCGATGCGCTATTATCAGTGTTGGATGCAGCGTTCAGGAATCGTATGAGCAGAGAGTTACCATCACAGGCCTTGAGCCATACTCAAGCTACGTATTCCAAGTTTCCAACACTAACTTCTACAGCATGAGGGAGCCACCTGTCTTTGGCCCTCCCTATGAATGTCGCACCAAGGAAGGAAGTACGTAGTCCAAGTTTTTGCCAAAATTTTCTCAAATTTAATGAACTGGACGAGTAGTTGCACCGCTGCCCGGAAAATAATCTGGTAGCTGCATATACCGTACTCTGTTACGACATGCTGTCCAGGATATTCTTTGAACCAGACTGCACTGGCCTGCCTAATTCTTTTGAAATGGGCTGCAAATTCTTCAGGCAATAAATTGGTGTCATACCATAGTCAACCAAAATAATAAAGTGTGTTCGGTCCAAAGAAAGTATGCAACGTAGAAATTTTCATGTACTATAATTTCATCTGCGTCTTCCAGTTCCAACCAAACCTCGTGATGTCAAAGCCATTGCTCTGAGACCAGACAGCATCATAATAACTTGGGAATTACCTCTAAAACTGCACGGTAATGAGTCCGACATTGATACATTTGTCCGCTGGCAGACGCAGAATGCAGATGGAACAACTTCTCAGGGGGAATACTTTGCTCGCACAAGGTTCAGACATCCCATCATCAAAAAGCATCGCTTGTTGTCAAAGCTCTCAATGCCCGCAAACAGGTATAGGATGATGAAACTGATTGCTGGTCAAAGCTACAAATTCTGGGTAAGTTGACGAGATTAGGAGATAGAGTACAGGGCACAATTGACATACCAGTATTCGCGTAGGCTACGTTAGTCATCACGTGGCCCACACCAACCCCATCTTCACTCTATGTGCAATATACATGCAGGATTCCTGCGTAGCATCAGGCAACCTTTGCGTAGATGTAGGTTACACGCGACATACGCGAAGCCCTGATTTCATCGTGCTGTCCAGCGAATTGTGGCTGATTATTCTAAACCACCTTGGTCACAGTGAGCCTTGTTTTCAATGGATAATGCATTACCATCTTGTAGTACGTACTAGTCTCATTGCTTGCTTTTGTCGCGTAAGGTTCAATGTCAAAACCTTAAACTGAGGTGCATGTTGATACGGTGTAGTCAATACATCTATATGGCAATAATTTGGCATGTTTGTACCTAAAATACGGCTTTCGTGGGGTTGCTGATGATTCCCACCACCATGCTTCAAGCCAAGCAGGCACAGTGCCATTGGCACTATTTTTGCAAGATTTCTGAGCGGCGGACACAGAAAATCAAAAAAGTGTGCTTTTATTTTTTTCCTATCTCTTCCATTTTCCACAGCGGCGGGTCCGCGAACCAATCAATAAAAAAAGTCCGGCCTATTATTAAAAGGTGCTATACAAAAGCCAGACATTATTGCTGTATTATTGCTTGGTGATCACCATTTAGTATGCATGATATTCAAATGCTATAAGTCGAGGATGACAATATCAAACCAATCCAGTACTCAATAATAACTGCTGTTGTAGAAAAAGGTTTTCCCAACATCTTGCTTCAGGTTATTGTACGTAACATAAAGATGGACAAGTCCCTCTACAGCATCAGCAACATGGTGCAGAATGAAACGTTCAAGTACCCACCCCCCGTGACGCTTATCAAGGCCAATAGTAGGTCACTTCGCCTGAGGTGGGATCCTCCACCTGATCAAAGCATTTTGAGCCATATCTTTGAATGGACGCCAGTGACGGTGAGCAGCTTTTGATTTCTTAAGACATAACTCTGCTTCAGCCAACTTGACAAGGCGAGTCAGAGTCAATGTTCACTCACCAAGAATCACCGACTTGACCGCCCCATCGACTATTGCAGCTATCAACTTTAAGCACGGATCCCCCCTTCTCGTGCACTTGACACCAACTCAACATTTTCTTTACTTCATATGCCAGGCACTCGACAGTAATTCATCCTTGGTTGCATTTTTTAACTTGGGGATTCACTTTCTCAAAGTTCTGTTAGAACAGAGACAATTATTTGTGTTCTACATAATGTTGAAAAATAGACAGATCCATTCATGTAAATTTTGACTAAACATGATGCAGTATGGTCCAACAGCAATTTGTGAGTCCAGGGAACCTATCTTATTTTAAGGAGGAAGTCTATGTAGTGCAGCTATCTAGTTAAAGCATACACTCCAACTGATGCACTCGACATTTTCTGTTATTTCATACGTCGAGGGTTAGACAAAATACTACAAAAATTAACCCCAGTGACTCGTCAAAATTTAGGGCGAGTCCCTTTAGGGCAAGACTAGGACTGAGGAGGGGGTCCGTGCTTAAACTAGCTATGCCGAAGGTGTGCTCCAGACACAGAGTCTGGGGGCCTCCCCAGAAAAATTTTGAAGTCAAGAGACTGTTAGAAGCAATTTCCTGGCATCTGAATAAGTGCAACAAAGTTTTCTTAAGTGTGCTTTTTCTGCTATTTTTATCATAAACATGTCTCTGATGAGCCCTTTAAGTCAGAAATTCAGATTGATGGTATGAGGAAATGTGATGATGATTGTTTCATCCCAATTGTTCTAGGATGGAAAGCCATTGTCCTGGGAGCGCAAGCGACCAAAGCCTACCAATTATGACGGATCACATGTCATCAAACTCGACGACCTCCAACCGAACACATACTATGCCTTGAGAATAGCTGCCTACTACAGGACAGATCCATCATTATACATACAGTCAATGTTCCGATGGCCCCTTGATGACAGATACAGATTCAAAACGATGCGTAAGTATCAAATCAAAAATATGGCATTTACTAAATATGGCATTTTAATATTGGGTGAATAAATTTATTGCAGGAGGCAACCTGTGCTCGTTGAAGAGGGTAACAAACAATGTCTTCCCATTTCGACATTTCCCAATTCTCTCTCCAATGGTTTGATCTAGGTTTAGGTTTAGGGTACCTATAGTTTGCATCAGGAGCGAATACGGAAAATGGGAATAAACTAAACCAAACAGATATCCAACCTGCAACGCCAGAAGTGCCAGGCACTGATATTTCCACTGGACTATGAGAGTCCATTCGTAGCAATATAGGGTGAAGTTGTACAATTCTAGCCCCTGAGTACCGGTATACATCTCCATGCAATGCTGCCCATTTTTACACTCACGGGCTAGATTTGTACCAGGGCTAGAATTTTACCACTTTACCCTACCGCTTGGTTCTGATGTTTCAATATCACTTAATTTTGCTGTCAACCATGACCTTTCGTGATCACGATCAATGCATGACATTATCCCATATTGGTATTATCTTTGTATTAATAGCTGATGCCCCTGAGCCACCTATTGCTCCAAAGGTTCGTCGTCTTGGGGAGGGTATCTATGAGGTATTATGGGATGTGACTACCAACAATGGTGCAGAAGTTAACAAGTATGAGCTACAAGCAAGGTACATAAAAGATTTACAAACCAAAGTTTTTGGTACAAGATCCATAAACCCAAGTTTCTGCCTTTACAAGGAACCTTAGTTTCTACTTGGAAACTTAGGCCACGTGTAAACTTTCTGCAAGGCCATAGTATTCAACTATTGTGGAACGAGTTTCGATTCTCTTCTCCAGGCCTGTTGAGTCCAATTCAACTTGGGTGACAGTTTATGAAGGGAAGGAGAGAAAATGGAAGATTGAGGACCTTGATATCGGTAACAACTATACGTTCCGCGTGGCTGCCTTCAATAATTTTGGCTGGAGCCTGTTTTCACTGGACAGCGGGCCATTCTACTTGGACAGAAGTAAGTGATACCGGAATGCTTGGCACAAATGTCAATGTATTGCGGCTTATTCATTCTCGTGTATGGCTTGATTAATTTAACCCATTAGCTCTCTAAACCATCTGGACCAGTCCTGTTGTTATTTCCTCAATTGTGCAAAACTGCCCCCATTATCACATGTTAAAAGTGTAACTGTACTTCATTATTGCAGCCGCTGGTCCTGACAACCTGACTCTGATCCTTGCCAGCTCCTTCACTGCTCTCCTAATCTTCATCTTCACCACATCTGCCATCCTAATCGCCGTTATACGTTCACGGCGCCAAGACAAGAAGATGCCAGTCAACTTCACCCTCAAACCTCCAGCACCTGACGTCGAATTAGCAAACCTGAGGGAACTGCCGACTATATCCGTGCAACAGGCCAATACTCTGTACGCCATCAGGTTGGTAAAAACGTGTCACTTCAACTGCGCCTGGCTCCACAGAAAAACTCGGCTTTGAAAGAATAACTGCAAATGAATTTGCAAATAAATCTTCTTTTCTTTTACTAGCATCATTCCATCGGAGGAGGAGATTGCCAAATTACCACATTTCCGGCGAGACCAGCTGACCTTGACCCATTTCCTTGGTAGTGGTGCATTTGGGGAAGTCTTCGAGGGTGTGGCTAGAAATATCCTTGCGACAGATTCAGGGGAAACAAAGGTGGCCGTCAAGGTGAGAGTTCTTTAGCAACTTTAATCTGTGACCCCTTGCATAACATAAAACTGTTTCCGGAGATTGTTTGGACTTCTACGCAGGGTACCGAGGGATGCCTCGTTCAACATAGGTCATTGAACCATCCTTTTTGAAGATGGGGATTTGGCCTAGTGGTTAAGGCGTGCTGCCCCTTAGTGCTGGCGATTGATGCCTAATGGGTTCGAATTCGGTAGGAAGGTATGTCTTTCATCTTTGAAACCCGTTTCTATTTCACATTCTGATTTGGAAGAACATATAGAATATAACCAGATCTAATTCTTGTACGTAAATCTTCTTTTGTCATGAAATTTTGGTGAACATGGTGAATTATTTTTCTTTTCAGACATTACGAAAAGGTGCCTCGCCACAAGAGAAGGAGGAATTCTTAAAAGAGGCTCTATTAATGAGTAACTTCAAACACAAACACATCTTAAGTCTACTTGGAGTCTGTTTGGATAATGACCCACAGTTCATTATACTAGAGCTTATGGAGAGTGGTGATCTGTTATCATTCTTAAGAGCATCAAGACCAACTATGGTAAGTCATGGATTGTAAGCAATAGCAGAAGAAAACTGTCTTGAGGTACTTATGGACTGTGAATAATAAATCCACGAAGTGAGAAATAGGCTATCGACCTGTGGCAGCAACACTGAGGAATGATTTTCTTGATATCTGAATACAAAGTGAAGAGATTTTGGCACCTGTAGTACAGTAAAAATAATCTGTCCTCTGTTCCAGACAACACCAACTATGCTGAATCTGATGGATCTGATTGGCATAGCTGGCGATGTAGCAGAAGGCTGTGAATATTTGGAAGAAATGCACTTTGTGCACAGGTAAGGCAATATTGTCAATTCTGTCAAAATTCTCTCCATGAAGCTTGAAGAGAATCAGATGATGCCACCTTCTAGAACATAAGCAAGTCTTCTTAAGGACATAAACCTGTATAAAAGTTAGTCCCTCACCATTTTGTCCTTGCATCATTCCAGGGACCTGGCAGCCAGGAATTGTCTGGTAGCACATCAGGGTCCAGGACAGGGTTTCCTTGTAAAAATAGGTGACTTTGGGCTTGCAAGGGATATATATAAAAATGATTATTATCGAAAAGAAGGGGAAGGACTCTTGCCAGTGAGGTGGATGTCACCAGAATCATTGATGGATGGTGTGTTTACAACACAGTCAGATACGTGGTAAGTTGAGAGCAAGGCATCTGCCTTTGGCAAACCCCTGGGCGCACCCACCGCTTATCAACTGTTCAAAAATGTCATCTAATTTTAATTTTTGTTGCTGATTAGCCATTATTGGCTTATTTGTAAGAAGCAGGGTGCCTGCATGTTTCATCTTAAAACCTCACTAATAGTTCTCTTAGCTGTTTTATGTTTTGAAAGCATGTATCTAAATTTGGTCGTCACGTGAATCCCAAGTGGGGATTCCAGAAATTCCTTGATCCTATACAAAAATGTTGTACATTTTTCATCAGGGCATTTGGTGTTCTCGTCTGGGAGGTCATGACCCTTGGACAGCAGCCATATCCAGCCAGGACCAACATAGAAGTGTTACACTTTGTCAGAAGTGGTGGACGCCTCGACAAACCAGAGAATTGCCCACTTGAAGTGTAAGGATGCCATCTGTTTGATCGACTTTTTGATTAAGGCTCTTGTTATTGCTTTTTCAACACAATTAGCAAATTATCTCATGGACGAAATATATCACCACTGTCTGTGATCATGCTTATTACAAAATGAATTGAGAGTAACCTTGAATTTTAAAATTTTGTCAAGATTGTCAATCATCAATCTTTCAGATACAACTTGATGTTAAAATGTTGGAGCTATTCCCCAGATGATCGGCCTACATTTTCGTTCCTGCGTGAACAGCTACAGGAGATGAAGGAACGGGCCACAGAGTTTGCAGAGAATGCCCTTATCGGTAGGAATGAATCAGGTAGGGAACAGTTTTGACACAGGACGTTAGGAAATACTTAACCCACTGCAACCCAAGTTGAGACTGGAGGGGATGTTCTTTGCTTAACATGAGGTGCAGTGGTGCTTAGCTTTGTTGACATGCAAAGAGTAAAAAATTTCTCAAAATTCATCTTTCTGTCTTCTAATGCATCCTCCAGCATGTTGCAGCCTTTGAAGTTGTAAAAGTTATTGCGCGAAGTGCACAACGGGCATTTGGCAAATACAAAAATAATGGTGATGACTGCAGCACGAGCTGTGATGAACCATAGAAAAAAGTGACAAAAGCATCTCATCACATTGGACAAAAGTGGATACTTATTGTTACATGTATATAGTGTACAGTTAGTTCATACCTGACAAGAAGAGATTTGTAGTTAGAGACAGGGCTATCACCTGGGTTTGCATGGCCAGATCTGTCACCTTTAAATACTTACATGTACTTCCCTTTTGCTTTTCTCAAAACTCTCTCTAGGCCTGAAATCATTGACCATTCAATCAAAGTGAACTTTTAATGGCCAATGCTTTATTTGAATTGGTCATCACAGTTCCTGTGCATGCTCTGTCTCTTTTGTGTGCACTATTCCACTATTTTCTGAGCATCAAAATAACAAGCAGTTATTTTCAGTCTCAAAAAAATCTATTTTAGAACTTGGCTTGACTGGCTTCAGAACTTCAGATAACAGAAATTTCCTCGTCCTAAAACAGAGTTACCCATTTACATATGGTACATACATGCTGGAGGAACCTTAAAACAAAAAAAGATTCCAAAAAATTCATTCTGTAAATTTCTTCTCTTCCTTTTTATACTTTTTGTTATTTCCAATTTTTAACATTTACATCATTCCAGGTTTTTTACTTAAATCTGATACAAAACTTTACCTTTTTTGATTCTTTTCTCAAAAATAATATTTCTTTTCCATATCAACAAAATTTATCAATTTTGCCATCATTATTAGAATATAAACAATTTAAATAACAATTTCTCTGTCACATACTCTTGTCTAGTGTACAGTAGATATGACAAGCATGTGAATAACCTCCTGTGTCTATACTGTTCTCTACATTCTATATGTCTTTATACTCCGTACATGTATAGAAGGAACGTTGCTTTTTGCTCTGGACCGGGCTAGTGCTGTAGCATGGTGAGGCAATGGGGAATAAGCCAGGTAAGTAGTCAGTCGTGATTTGGCTGAGGAAATGCGAGCAAATCCACGAATAGCAGGAGGTTTCACATTAAAAAATTTATCTTTGCATGACTTCCACTAATCATTTTTGGCTTTTCCTTTCCATTTAGCCAGTGTACTTGAAAAAAGTACTTTGAAACACTACAAACAAGATTTTTTACGCAATTGTAGTGAAGTATCATTATCAAGAGAAAAATGAACAGATTCTGACTCTACTTTATAGTTTGTCACACAGTGTTGTACTTCCCAGATTCCATTTGACTTTTGAGTGAAATATTATAATCCAAGTAGCCAACCGAACAAAGATTTACCATTCAAATTACAGTTGTTAAAGGTTCTTTGTTGTCATTTAAGTTGTAATCTTTCAAGCAACACCTTGATGACAGCAAACTGAATGATATTCTTTTTTCCACTTATTTTAGGAGGTTTTGACAACCTAGCATTTGATACAATCGAGGGTAGGATGGGAATGAGGGCACGGATTGACAAGGAAAGGGATTATCTGTTGCCAAATACTGGACGAGGTCAGTGATATTCCAAAGTACATGTACTTATTAAATTGCAAGTATTTGACTTTGCCTACTGCTTGCAAAGTTGCTTGAAAGCTCTGCAATATTTCATATTTCCAGAGGTAAGTGCTCTCCATGGATCGTTTTGAGGATTATTTCTTTACTTTTTCAGCTGCAGTACCACCTGATGTAATCAACATTACACCAACCAGAAAGAAGCGTTTACGGACCCTACTCGGCTGTTATGACGATAGTGTTGTTCCTGAGAGTCCAACGGTAGGCACTGAGTTTATTTCTTCTTGTAAATTAGTGTGCGAGGCTTATGTAGCAATCCCTCCATTGCAAGTCATATCGGTCACTTTCAAAGGAAGTTGGCATTGTACAAAGATAGGGTCTGTTTTGATCATCAATTGTCAAGCACCACTTCTCCAATTCCAGGAACCGTTTGCACCAGATATAAGCAGAGTTAAGCGGGCAGCATCATTTGACAGTAAAGAATTCAGTGATAAACTACAGCGACTAGATGCATTAGGATATCTTAATCCTAAAGCTGTGGAACATCCGAGGTATTTGGAGCTGATAGCTGATCCATCACCAACAGAAGCAGAAGCACCAACACGATTTGGAGAGAAACGGCCCAGGCTTCATGTCGCTATGCCTGAAGAGGGCGGTAGTGATGGCTTGCAGGAATTCACAAATTCTGAATTTACAAATTCTGACAGTACGGACATTGTGGATACGGAGAGGACGCCAGTAACCTGTCGTAAACTGACCAGTTTTAAGCCTGTGCCTGTGCCACGGCAAAATGCGAGAGAAAAGACACAACCACTTGTCAATGGCTACATAAGAAATAGTGACAGCAGTGACAGTGGTCATAGTTTACATTATGTGGAGATTGAAGGTATTGTGCAAAATCCCACTTTTGACCGGGAAAGTTCCCTTGAACCAGAGAGCCCAGAAAAACAAAAAGGGAAAGGCAAGAAACGTAACTATTCAAAACTGCCTACCAGCGATGTAGACTCTGCTAGTGACAGTGAATCGAGTTTTCAGTCGGGCACTGGTTCATCAGAAAGGTCACGGAGCAACAATGGCCCTGCGTGGCCAGCACAGACTCTTAATTATGCGCAGTTGGCTTTGTCAACCGATGAGGAGAGTGACTCTGGTTCTAATCGGTGTAAAAATAGTCGACGGGCCAACAAATCAGATCGTAAAACCTCCAATGGCAGCAGACGGACAACTAACGGCAACGTACCAAAACAGACAAATCATATAATCCCCAAAGCAGATGTACGGAGCAAAATAACCGGCGATACGGACTTGAGTAAAACCGGTTTGTTCTGGGCAAATAACAACTGCCGCGTGCCACCTGTGACGGGCAAATCAAAAAGTCCTCTGATAGCTTTATCGAAAAAACGGAAGGGAGAATACATAAACGTACCAGATGATGAGGATGAAAGAATAAACAGCGGACAAACGGCCCTGGACGTACAAACTGTAAGAATCTAAATGTGACCTTGCCCCTGCACCATCCCGGATCCACACCTCTCCTTGCACACTTGCACGCCCCCTAGAATAGTTAGCACTCAGTGGCACATCCGGATTTGATGTCACATTGGTGTTGTGTTTTTCTCTTGGTGTTGTTACAAGGTGGGCGCATGAACTAAAGATTCAGACGTTTGTTTTACAGGATGATAGCACAGAGACAGCATCGTCGTCTGACGAACAGGACACTTTACTGGAGGCAACCGAAGTCGTGTGATACAAAATAGTGTGAGGATTATATGAAAGACAAATGGAAAATTAATGGAATAAAGCTGGTACCCCAGTGCTGGTAATTAAATTTTGAAACAGCTTGCTGCACCAACGTCTTTTCAAGAGATTAACATGTTATCTCACTCCTGGTCTACTCAGCTTCTGAGGACTTCAATCATGCTCCTCAGCTGACTGAGCAAATCAGTGAAGGCGAGGAACAGTTCTGGGGTGTGCATATCAAACCGCCTGAGTCCCTTGGGAAAGAAAATGCCCAACAAAAACGACTGAAGCGAAATGCTATTAGTTCTTTCAGAAACGATAAGTTCTAACACCATTCTCAAAGGTCTGTTTCAGCTGAGCTAAACACTTCTGGAAAATGAAGATCCTGCCTGCGTGTGACACGAAAATCAATTTTACCCCTCTGATCAAATATCGCAGATTTGTTTCAATTGAATTTTTGAAAACACGATAAAATGTTGAATCAGATTGCTCTTGTATAATGATGTGGGGCACATGATGGTCCATGTGCAATCAGGGCGTATCCCTGAAGATGGCAGCACTAGAGCTATTTTCACCAACGGTTTGCCATGATATCAGTAGCCTTTGCATCGAAAGACTACATGATGTGTACAACTGTTGAGTGTCAACTTGGGGTGCAATTAGCTGTAGCTGAAATTCCGTCTTCTCACTTTGCTGATCACGAAGGCATTGAAAGCATAAATGACCAATGAACACTTCATTGCAGAAGTCCAGTTTGAAACTATTTAGTGTAAAGCATATATAGAAGAAAATACAGTAGAATCTCACCATAAATGACAACCGGGGTTCCACTGTAGTCATCATCTGTGTAGTTTCTGACTTTCTCATCAATATACATGGTATGGTTGTGCTAATCATGGAGACATTAAGAATGGGACCGATTCAGCCCATTTTGTGATTCTGCATTTTCGAAACTCGTCAATTGGTATTCCCGCATTGGTTCACAAAAGCATTCAGTAAAGCTGAACATAAAAAAGACCAGGCACCAGTTGTCGCGCCATCAAAAACTGAATTACAAAATTGAAATTATATGTGGAGTAAACCGATATCAAGAAGTTTTGAGGAAAAATATGTACAAAGGTAACTGACGGCAAATGCAGTATAAAACATTTCTTGATAGCATTTTTCCATTGATCCATTGAATATTTCAACCAATTGTTTTGTCTCTAATGTACTGGTGAAAATCACTATATGTTGGTTCTATTGTTGGTATCATGATTGTGCTAAAAAGTACATGTACATGTTAAAACCTATTATACATTTAGAAAGTGTTCTTAACAAGATGTATAAATACATTGGTGATGTAAAAATAATTGTCATAAGTGTAAATTAAATTAAAAATCAGTGTTCTATGATAAATCTTTTGGTATTATGCTAGATAATGTTTGTTTCTTATGCATTCTGTTTTAGAAGAACGATATTTTCAATTCATATGATGGAACCAAAAGTTTATGCCCGTTAAGCATCTCTGATATAGAGTTGGAGGATTGAGTATGATCTAGTCGTTTAGTGTTTAGTTACTTGTCTACTGACTTCATCATTGTTATTATTTGTTTTTCTCATCTGAAATGAAGGAAATGGAATGAAACTAAAAAATAGTTTGGTAATTGTTGGCAACCGTCAGACACAGGGTTGTTAATTTGGGTTTCACAATCTGGAAAGAAATATGGGAAAAATGAGTATGGGGGAAAGAAATTGGACATCCTCCGACTTAGAGTTCATGTTGACCACTGCATTTACGTGTTTGTTGGGTAAAAGGTGCTGAAATGTTTTGTTGACGATATTGTTCTAAAATGTGTAATGAAATGGGGGTTTTTGGAGATGAGAAAAGAAATGGAAGAATTGGCAACGAAACGTTTGATTGGACTTGCTATGCCTGTCAAGGAATTATGGTTACCTAATGCAACAGCCCTAGAAATTATCAAACTGTCATGCGCCCTCTCAAATGGGGTTTTGCAAATTGTTCAAATATGTATTATCTTCTGAACTGATAACTGAATGTGAAAGATGCTGGTGTTTAAACTGAACAATTTACACCAAGTCCTTAGTTTTCACCATCATAGGAGTTTTTTAAGTAGTATTTTAAAGCTTCCTAATGGCAGCACACATGGAGTTTGGTGGTACAATAACATTGATTGAAAAATGACTGCAAATGTTACTACTGCTGATATGTTAATGAAATACGAACTTCACTGCAAACTCATAAGAACAGATTATTTGGCTGTTCAGGTGCACACTAGATTCATCCGGTGACTTT
>NMRB01000191.1:59417-80327 GCA_002633025.1 Notospermus geniculatus | reverse complement strand
CAAAAAACCCTTTTCGGTTCTTTAAAAAACCATTTTTGCTAAGAGTGTGGCCGTCATGACGTTGGGTCGCCCTTTCTACTTCCCTTGCAATCTTCCGTCTGTTATGTCCCCTGTCAATGAGAAAGCCAACCAAGTTCTGAAGGTGTTTCAGAGCCGCAGGCCGTTCTGAGCATATGGATCTTGCACGATATACTTTGATTTGGTAAATTTTTTCATTTAAATTCTTGCGGCGTAATTTTTACGTCTTGGAGGTATGTCGGAAATGCGACAATTATCATCCAGGCGGTGGAGATCGATGATGCTGAGAGGAGCCGTCCATCGTCCATCATCCACCGTCCATGTTTTTCGAATACCCCTTTCAGTGTGGCCATTTTTCTGTGTGACTCTCTTTGGTTGGAAAACACTTGGAAACAGACCCACTCACTCTGTGTGTGGTTCGGTGGCTGGGAAACGACACGTAATATTTGTTTCTTCAAATGACGAAGATTTATTTTATTTTATCTTTCAAACTCTGTCATTTGGAAAAAAATACATTGTACTTACGTGTCCGCATCTAGCCACCGCATGTCGCTCATTCTGAAGTCGCATCTTATTTCGTTAATCTATTGTAATGTCACACTGGCACACGGTCCAAACGTTACACCAGCAAACTACATCCCTTCAGGCATGTTTTTTCACCAGAGGTAATCACACCTCAATTAACGCCTTCATCATGGACATAAAAAATGTGTGTTCGTCTTTTGTAGTTAAGCTTCCAAATGGATGCTAGTTTATCTGTTCGATGGACGTGGTATATACCAGGTTTCATAGCAATGTTTTCATACGGTATTCACGACCTGCGTTGGTTCAGTTTCGTTCTCGAAACTGCTGACCATACGAAAAACTAATCTAGGCCAATTCTCCAGACTATACCCCGGGTCCTGGTCAAAGTTCTAGACATATAACCAGCAACAGAAGGCATACTTCCAAAAATTCCCAACCTCAAAGGAATTTCTCTCTGTTTTTGGGTGTGCGGCGATAAATATTATGCTGTGTGTTCGAGGATGATGTGATCAGTACAATTGCCCAGCCGACTTGCGTGATCAGCAACCAACGAAATGACACCTGAACCGTACAACTTTTCTATTTCGCCGATCGACAACTCTGTCGACCAAACGGTGATCATTCTGCGCGTCGTTTACGTTATCACGGCGAAATACTTATGGATACCAATCACGGTGATAGGTCTCATTGGGAATTTCCTCTCACTCAGTATCACACTGCAGAAAGACAACCGGCGAATATCGACGTGTAACTATATGACTGGCCTTGCCATGGCGGATTCGATGGTCCTTATCGAATATACTTGGGCTTTAACTTTAACTTTATTTTTCTACACTGATGAAAAACTATCTGATTTTGTAATGCAGTAGGTACTGGTAATTCGAAATCGTAGGCTACATACATGTAGCTGAGATGCAGCTTTGTCCAAAACTATCTGTTTGTCAGCTTATTGTGCACCGCCTTCAAAATCGTCCTCTAGAAGCTCTTTGGATAATTCAATGATAAACAAGCCATTGTTATTGGCAGTTTACCTCAGATGCCCCCCNCTCAGATGCCCCCCCCCCCCATCCCACCCTCGTGCCTTGACATCAAGGACGAACAGTCATTCTGGACTGTATGGACGTCGTAGCCAGCAGCGTAAGGATGGTAGGATGTAGGGAGCGAACTTTGTACGTGCACACAGCGCCTACATGTGTTCATGTAGGCCTGCTTCGTTATCAGTCATCCTCTCTATGTCATCTACTTCAGGTTGATGTGGTACCAGGCGTATGGCTTTGGAATCCTCTCCGGATTTTTTCTTGCCGAGATGACGATTGATCGATTGATTGTTGTCAGATTTCCGATGTTTGCTCCAAGTTATTGCACAAGACGGCGGGCCTGCATCACCATGACGGCGACTGCCATTTTGATTCTTGGTCTCAACCTGTACATATTTTTTACGTTCAAACATGTAGAAGATGAAGCGACAGGTAAGAAAACACTAGTAGACACTCTTCATATACATGTAGACAAATTCATGAACTGCGCACATTCAGAGCACAGAGCTGGTCACATTTAGAAACAATTATTACGAAATTCAAGGAAGTTTCTGCCGGACATTCCGACCTACCATCGGCGCTGCCATCTACACTAGGCTACGACCGCGGTATGACTTGGTATTACCCCCAAATGATTTTGGACGATGGGGAGGAATAAATTACTGAGCACATGAGGAGTCCGCTCTCGCGTACCTGCTGCAAAGATCGAACCGCGCTCAGAGTTCTGACAGCGGTAACAGGTATTAAGCCCCTGGACAAACAACCTCTGTTTCCGTGGAATTATGCTCTATTTTTAGCCAGATCCCCAGGCTGATGACTCACCTGTGGAAAATAGTGATGTAACAGTAAACATGGTATTCCAGATATAGGCTGGGGACTACTTTCCAGCCTATATAAATAGAAATACAGGTATCTGTATTGGATGTGCAGGAAATTATGCTTGGAGATTATGTCCCGGGTTGAGTGGAATAATTTTACAGTAGTTTTAGCGCAGTGTGTCCCTTATGCACGTTTTGAAGACGAGGCTTAGTTGATACCCGTAGACCCCACACTTACCGAGGGAGGTTAATTTTGTCTGCGGATCTATTACACGCGACAGTCGAGCGGTTAAGGAGTTAACGGTAAAAGTAACGCTGACGTTATTTTTTACATTGCAGATGTACGTCAGAAATAGCGGTACCGGTAGCGTTAGTGTTATCGTTAACGGAGTGGTTTCTTAACCTCTCGACTAACTAAGTTCATTAACGCTAACTTTAACAAATGCATAGTAGTGCGGCGCGAAGAAGGTCCAGGATGACGCTCTGACTCTTTGGTACATCAATACTGTACTTCTACTGGCTCTATTTGTGATGCGCATATGTTCGACATGGTCCTACCCACAGAAAAAAATATTCGTCTACACTTCAGATACAAGTCACTTGAACGCTTGTCTGTAACAGAAGTTACTTTTGGATCTTGAGTTGAGATCCTTGAAACTCGGTATACGCAGCTGATATCTCAAGTAGATATACGACTGTCTCCAGTCACATTTTCTGGATAACATATTGTGCTCTTATCTGGAGACAACGAAATGTCACTGTTACTACTCATAATATTATTTAGAGTTGAGTGTGTTGACCTGAGTGAACTGTCATCTATCGTTGAGACTAAAATGTATCCACAGGAGATGACGCTCCTTTCGAAATGAGTCACTGCTACTATCTTGGAGACTAAAATTTGTGCAACTGAGGTGACGTTCATTTCGATATGAATTTACGGATTGTTTGTATCAACCCGACTATTTGGTTCATTAGCAATCAACCCAATGTTTTTGGATCTTTCAACCCGACTGTTGGGTTGTTTATAACCAATTGCATGGTTGCATCAACCCTATAGTTGCGTTTTTTGGCCCTGATTGCTTAACTTCGCAATTTGCAAAAAAACGCAACTCTTAAATTTCGTAATAACTTTAACCTTAGCCAATAGGCCGAGAAGCTATGTAGAGTTCAGTTGGATGGGGTATACCAATGCACAGCACAAAATCTTTTGTATGGTTGAGAGAAAACCGATGCTGTACAATTCAGCCGTCCAATGCATAAAGGCAGTAACTTGATTTTTCATAGTTTTGAGAAAAATTGATTAAAAAATTTGAGGAAATCACCGGCAGGAAATCCAGAGCAAAATACAATGCAAAAAGGCAGTAACTTCCAATGCATTTTCCCTATACTTTTTGGAGATACTGCCTTTTTGCGTTGTTTTTGGGGTGGGGTAGTGAAGTTACTGCCTTTGGGTCAGGGCCATGCCGATTTACCGGCGGTGATGGCATTCCGTTAATCCACACCAACACCGCCGATTCAATCCAATAAAATTCGTGTCAGCCGCCACAGATCAACAGGGTGGCCAATCAGAGACTGCGTTACAGACACCGAAGGCATGTATGGTGCAGCAATGTTTACTTCTGGGTTCGGCTCTTGTATGGCGATGTAAATTCAAATCTGATTGGTCGAGATTGGGGTGTTTCATCAAGCAACCATTCCGGACGATATGATGTATTCATGCAAAAACAGTAATAAACAAAAAAAAAATTTTTCCTGCGATCTAGTTATAGGCCTTATTTATCGGACGAAAGTTTCTTCTTGACAACAAGTTTTATTAATTTGAAAAACGATCATGTCGTATTTGCAGTGGGGGTGCACCACAAGAGCAGCGAACAGCATTCCTGACAAATTTTCTTCTGGACTGGGCCTGGGGTTTGTGGTGTGAGCCGTGCGAACTAAGCGCACAACCCAGGTTAGCCTGGATGGGTCAGGGCCTAATTCTTAGTGAATACTGGGCAGAGGAGTTAAATGGTACATCAGGAAGGTGAAGCTTCAAGAGCCGATTCAAAAATGACCAAAAGGTGTCTCTGTGCCAAAATGGGAGTTACTGCCTTTATGCATTGGACGGCTGAATTATTGTTTTTTATAATTCTGAACGGGAAACATCCACAACCTAAAATCTCTGTGTCAGATTTCAAACCATAGTTTATCAATATTCTTATGTGGTTGCTTTCATAAGTCAGCGTTTCTGTATTAAACTTTTGTGCTAATTACAACATTGTTATCTCGTCAGGTCCAACTGGTGGCCCGCACTGATCCAGTCTATTTGCGATGACCAATATCTCGGTTCGATGTTATTGATATCCCAAGCGCGAGATACGTTGTGTAAAAAATGCTTAACACTCTATTTGTCTCAGGTAGTGTCACAGATATATCAAGTTAGCAGAAGGAGATAATCTCCTCCGGAGTTTAGTCATTAGACAGATGCCTTCACGATTCGAGATATGAATATCTCAAATAAAAAATATATTTGTGTTTCAAAGCGCTTTAACACTCCACTTATCTGAAGTGGAGACGAATATTTTTTTCTGTGTGTAGTGAAATATGCATTATCTAGAATTAGATCTGACGGCTGTTCAGCTAGGCCTACTGGGCTTTTTATTGGCCAAGGCGCCAGACAGTAGTTTTTAACTCAGCTGACCAAAGGTCAGCGGAGCTATTCATATGACTAAATGGTTCAAAATGAGTGTGTAGGTGTGTGTGTGTGTGTGTGCGTGCGTGTGCGTGTGCGCGTGCGCGTGTGCGTGTGTGTGTGTGTGTGTGTTAAAGTGGCACGTTTCGCAACCGCAAGGCCCAGGGTCATGAAACTCGGTGGAGCGGTAGGCCCTAGGCAGGGCTTGAAACAGCGCAAAAAATTTGGCGATTTGACCTACATTAGGCCCTCCAGGGGACATTTTCCGTAAAATGGAAAACCCCAGTAACTCAGCCCAGAAGCAATATATCAAATAGAAATTGATAGGGTATGGAGTTTATGGAGGTATGGATTTTTGATACAGCAAATGCGATGGTAATTAATTCGAAACTTGTTCTCCAGGAGGCGCTAGCTGATAAAAATAGAAAACAACACTATTTGAATTTCCCGCGCCAGTTACTTTGACATGCTCTTTTGTTCATGGAATGAGGAATCATGGGAAAGGTGGTGGTGCTTTCCGAAAGTGAATCGAGATGAAATATACCTATGATAATCGCATAAAATCCCTATGATCATACACAATCGCATTAAATTATACATGAGTGGTATTTTAGAGTATCATCAATTAATAACTGAAAGTATTTTCCACCAAAACTACACGAATGGGTTCAAAATGTGGCGATATATATTAGGAAAAAATCGCAGTCATCGAACCGAGCAAGCGTTCTCGGCTTTTTGCACAGTCATTCCAAGTTTTCGACTCGGGCTGCTTTCATAGCACGCTGCCTTAAAAATTGCTAACATTTCACACATTTTGATTATTTGGTACATATTTAGTCTGATTGGGACCATTAGCGCCGAAGGGATATCATCAGAATTTTGATGTAATTGGCTATCGACGGCACCTCGCATTCACGGTTCGCTCGCTTTCATCATGTTCATGTCGTCATTTTGAGTTTCTGACTCTAGCTGTTTTTGTAGAGCACGGCAATAAAAATTGCTTATATTTCAAGTAATTAGACAGTTTGATATGTGTTAGTTTGTCTCGGGCTATCAATGATGGAGGGATTTGGAATTCTTGCTGTAATTACTTGATGTCGATGACACAGTATCCAGAACTGCACCGTGAGAGACCGCCTTGCTAAGCAACCTGAATGTTGCCGTCAGTTACAGGTCTCACTACACAGATTTCGTGGTTCATTTCATGGTGCCCGATAACGGACCAGTTCTGTCCCGGCCGTAGCTTATCCTTCCTGAAGGAAGTTAGTGTTGAGTGATGTCAGAGACTGACTGCCAACAATTAATACATGTTCCATTGAACAATAAAACTACTAATTATTGAATGGTATGATTGACGGGGCATCCCCAGATCAATTAACCATGCGCTTGCTCACCTCATCCACCATGCCTAAGTCATGTCATGGACAGGACCCATATTTATAAAGTCCTGCTAGCTTAGTTGGTTACTAGTTGTGTATGGTCTGTACAAACTGGGTACTTTAGCAAGGAACTAAGTCTGGCAAGGTTTTATTAATATGGACCACGGTTCCCATCCATTAACCCCTTACCACCGCGTGGGTGTCATTAAGATCTATCTCGATTCACCAAGAGTTGCAGGCTGATTATTTGGTATTAACCCTTCCTCACCTGTTACCCAGTAGGTCTCATAATGATAGCTATCTCAATTCATAAATGATATATTAACCCCTACACACAAACTGGCTCTGATATGATACAACATGTATCATCTTGATTCATGAAGTCATATTAACCCCTTCCCACTCAATGGGTGCAATGCGCCATCCATCTTGATTCACCGAGCGATATCAATCCCTTCCTACCCAAGTGGTCTGATAAGAGTCACGGTCTGATAAGATTTTCGATTCACGGGGTGATATTAGCGAGGTTTAGCACCTTTCCGACTCCGACTACAACCACGAGAATAAATTGCAGTGCGCTGTAGACCTCCTTGATAAAAACGGTTTGATAGACGTTTGCAAATCGTAAAATGCCATGACTTTGTGGCAGAATAATTTCGACTCGTAATCGGAAGTGCGCATGAATCACAAATATTGTACTCGTGTTTCAAGTCGTAACGAGTAGGGTTACGCCTTCAATATTGGTATTTATCCACAATTCCGATTAATAAGGCCAAATTTTTCTGCGTTCAAGTTATGGCATTTTACGATTTGCAAACGTCTATCAAATCGTTTCCATCAAGGATTTCCATAGCGGACTGCAATTCATTCTGGTAGTTGAAGTCGGAGTCGGAGTCGGAAAGGTGCTAAACCTCTCTATTAACCCCTTCCCTCCCAGTGGGTGTAATACGACATCTATCTCGATTCACCAAGAGATATTAACCCCTTCCTACCCAAGATGGTCTGATAAGATATCTTTTTCGATTCAGAAGTGCCCCTTTCCACGAGGAACGCTTTGCTTGCTAACCATTAAAAAGGCACACTATTCGTACTTGTATCTCGATTCCCCTCTTTCAGCCTCTTGAGTTGGCAGGTTATAGTCAGCTGAGCACAAGGCCCATGGGCCTCTTGTTATCTACACGAGGTTACGTACAGTGGAACCACTCTAAGCGGACAGCTCTGCCATTTGCAATGGTCCCAGAAACGTCCTTACTAGAGTGGTCTCAGTGTAGGTAACGACGATCTCGCTTTCAACAACGCCACAGGTTTTAGCATTCTGCGCATGTCAGTGGGCGACCCTGTTTTAGAAGCGCTAGGAAACGGGGCACAACTCGCCATTGGAACAGTCTTGCCTTTCATTATTATCGTGTTCTGCAATGTCTGGATCATCATAACGTTACACACAGCATCCAAAGAAAGGGTTAAAATGGGCGTCAGCGAGGATGGTCGAAAAACTAAGGAAAAGGAAACTAATTATTTAACTAGAATGTTGATTCTCGTCAGCATTGCTTACGTTGTGACGTCAATACCTTACAGACTGTATGACGTCATAATGGGGCTTGAAGTGATTAAGAGTCACTACAACATGTATTCGGAATACTGGAATTTGCGATATTACATTCAACACTTCAGTCTCACTCACATTTGGATTATCAATTATGGAATCAACTTTTACCTTTATTGCATGGGAGGTGGCAAGAAGTACAGGAATGACGTCAAGGAAAGGTTGAAGGCAATCTTCTTTTGTTGCAAGAAGCAATAATTCCTAGTCTCTGAATGCAGACGCTCTGTCCCTGGTGTTTGTCCGGAGCAAGAATATTCATCATGATCGCGGTAAAGTAATAGTTCTTGGTACAATGGTACAATGGATATATTCTGAAAATTATCAGTGTCGAAATGCTGGTACCGGTGGGTACGGTACAAAACTTCAACCAGACCTTCAGGCACTATACATTTTTGTAAAGAGGAGGTTCAACGCAAAACAAGATATTTGTTGACCTCCACCCAGACACGACAGAGTCAACAAGTTTTTTCACCGTGTAAAGTATTAACAAGAAATTAACAAAAAAAAATTGGGCGGTGGGGTTAGAACTTCATAATTGGTTTCGTATTTTGGGACATGACATGATTGACCAGGTGATGATGATAAAGCCAATATTGAACTGGCTTTGCATGCTGAGATCGTCCCAGAACAGAAATATTACTAATCTTAAAATTTTCTTAGTAAGTATCTTAGATTTTTCTTGCAAGATCTTGCTAAGAAATACCTTAGTAAGATTTTTTGATAAGATTTTTCTTGCCATCTTGCCAAATATTCGATACTGTTTCGTGTAAGAATCTTATCAGAAAAAAATAATTGAGTTGTTACCTATTCACAACTGTTGGCCACCTCGGACGGTCGCATGAAACGGTGGTGTAGTCATATGTAATACAAGGCATGAAACCTGGCGGTAAAGGCTTACAAAACTCTTTATTACATGCCTAAGTTAATCACATTAGTGCCATTCAGGAAATAGGCCTACTCATTTAGGGAATAGGAGCTGTCAGCGAGTTGACCACTAGGTGTCACTAGGGCCCAATTCAATGCATCTAGCGGACCCAGTCATTATCGATCGAGCAGCGATCATAATAGATTTCCTGTACATTTGGTCCGCTAAGACTGTGCTGCCATCTGTTAGCAATATGCGCGGCTGACTGCTCCTATTTCACTGTTCTGTAGTATAATTAGAAGATGCTGCTCTTATTTATTCCTTTTCTGATTATCATATGTACATGTACGTCTGTTATTTTCTAGGCAACCTACTGTCAAGACTGAGACTCGATCGGTAGCCATCAATGTAACATTACCACATCCCTCTGCTGGAGATGTTCCATCTCGAAATCTCTTCCTCATTGCTCTGATATCTCCCCAGGAATAAACATTTTGAGCATGGGTGGCCGGTATAAAGTAAATGAATGTCCCCGACATTCAGTGTGCCAGGTACAGCCAGTGTCGGCTTTGCGCGATCACTCAATGTACCTGGTACATTCATTGAAAGGGGACCTAGCTGAAATTGGCTGTACGGTACAAGTTCCGTTTTAACCGTCGTGTCGTCATAGACGGTACCAGCAAAGCCCTTGTGGGTGTGTGGCTCAGTCATAATAGACCAACAATTTCGAGTCATAGGCCTACAAAATGAATCTACCGTAGCAATATATTATCCTAGGCCTTGATTATTAAACCTTGTGAAAATGATGTCAAAGTTTGGGTGAATATTTTGATATTTATTAGATGTTATGAAAACCAGAATATAATAGGCCTATATTTACAATTATTTCAGACATGTAGGGCTATACATGGAATGTTGTCACAGGAATCGATCGGAATTAGTCGGTGTCACTGTAGGCCACCAAGACCTCTGGTGCTTAAGACCGAATGGAGAATGCTTTGACGGTCTTTTTGTGACTTGAGGGAGAAAGTTCCTCCTTGAACTCGCGTGATCTCATCTGGCCAATCCAAGGCTTCATTAATTGGCTTGCCTCCATTTATGTCATATTTTCTGTCATTTACTCTGAGAACGAGGTCACCAACTTGAAATGAATGCTGACAAAATAGCATATCAGTCAAACCAGCATTCAAAGAATGTTATTGAAAACATCTATGTGTGGTGACCCGACTCACCAAGAATCACGGGTATTCGAAAAACCTGGACAATGGACGGTGGACGATGGACGATGGACGGCTCCTTTCTGCATCATCGATCTCCACCACCTGGATGATAATTGTCGCATTTCCGACATACCTCCAAGACGTAAAAAATACGCCGCATGAATTTAAATGAAAAATTGCACCAAATCAAAGTATATCGTGCAAGATTTATAAAATATCATCCTGGGTGCATTTCGTCATTTTCACGAATTTTCTTGCATGGCAAGTTTGACGCCTTGGGACATTTCCGGCAAACAGCCGTACAGTGGGATTATTGCTGGGAAGAGCTGGAAAATTAATGCTATACCGACTATAATTCGGGAATGGGGAGATAGGGTGTCTACAAAACTAAGACCTAAGACCTACAAAAGTAAGACCCCACTGTATAAAAGTAAGACCCTGTTATAAAAGTAAGACCCCCACTGTACAAAACTAAGACCCTGTTATAAAAGTAAGACCCCCACAGTACAAAACTAAGACCCTGTTACAAAAGTAAGACCCCACAGTACAAAACTAAGACCCTGTTATAAAAGTAAGACCTCCAGAGTACAAAACTAACAAAACCCAGGCAGCACCACTGCAAATGACCTTGACCTTTAACCCCGGAAGTGACCTTGACCTGAAATGAACGCAATAGAGGGCGTCATGAACTCAATAGGGGGCGTATCTCGCTTATCTTAGTTCCAAATTCCTCCGCTAGGGGTGCAAAGTCGCGAATGATCACTCGGGAGTACTCGGCAATGTTCGGAATCACTCGGGAATCTTCGGCAATCTTCGGTTTTTCTCGAATATCTCCGTTGTTTATTAACGTATTCCAATGAAACCAAGACGACCTTGACCCTTGACCTCTCACCTTCCTCGCTGACTACTCGGACACAAAAAAACCCTGCAGAAAGGAGCTAACAAGGGTTAGTCAAGGTCAAGGTCATTTGCAGTGGTGCCGCCTGGGTCTTAGTTTTGTACTGTGGGGGTCTTACTTTTATAACAGGGTCTTAGTTTTGTACTGTGGGGGTCTTACTTTTATAACAGGGTCTTAGTTTTGTACTGGTCTTAGTTTTGTACACACCCTGGGGAGATAAGACCAATCCCTACAACTTTTCAAAAGGGACCCATAGTAAATTCTCAAGGACTTAGGAGCTGTAGGTATCGGTGGTTTTCCCGCCAGTACATGTGTAGACAAGACATCCCCAAGAGGTAATTCTGAACGCTGTAATGCGTGATTGATCATGTTTATCGTAGGCCTGTGCAGTTCATGTTGATTCATGTTGATGCTGGGAGGTATGTCGGAAATGAGACAATTATCATCCAGGCGGTGGAGATCGATGATGCTGAAAGGAGCCGTCCATCGTCCATCATCCACCGTCCATCGTCCAGGTTTTTCGAATACCCAAGAATCACCCGCCTAAGCTAGCTGTGTACGGGTGACGCGCCGAGCGGGATCTGCACGTTCATTACGTTCAGTGTTTAAGGAGGGAAAGACGGAAGCGAAATGGTTCATTTGGACTGATGTGGACTGCAAATGTGGGAAAAATGGTTTACCTCTTTTGGTTTGTGTTCTTGCTGTGCTTGGGATATATTGTCGATAACTTCGACCTGTTGCCTGTCTGAATTCAGCCAGACTTCTCCCTATAGCAGCTATGTCCTCAGTTGTGGGCTCGATGATTTGCGAATCTGTCGTTGTCTCCAGCTCCTCTATTATTCTGGATTATCTGAAAAATACATTGTAAAATGTTTCCGATTTCGCAATGACCGTGAACATTAGAAGGCAAAGTCACATCGCCAACGTTACTACATCGGCAGATGTCTATTTCCTGTTAAATTGTGATTGACGTGGCTGAGAAAGGAGATTTTGATTTTATTTCTATTTATTTGGGAAGGGTAATTACCTGCCGAATTCCAGGTAAAATGGTGTGTATCCAGAACTGGCGCGCACACTTGTCCTATAAGCAAAGAGGCAGCTCTCAAGGTACACATCCCAATCGTTCATGTGCTAGTTGCAGAATCATTAGCATGTTCTCCAGCTGAGCTAAAAAGCATTTCTGGTTTAAGGAAGAGTTGGGGGAATCCAAAGGTGTTCCCCCGGCATTGTTAGCATCCAATCGAAGGGTAGGTAATCCCGGCCAGCACTCTCCATCACAGGCGCCAACCGACGTAACCAGTCATAGGAGTCCCCAGGGGTGTCGGGTGTGAGAAACCCCCCCCCCCCTTTGGCGAACAGTGCCCTTACATTCAAAGCAACGTGTTGAGGAGGACAGGGCCGATTGCTAAATGACCAATAGTGCCCGGTACAACTATTCTGCCCCCTTTCTAACCACCCTCAGAGCCTTATGGTCCCTTCCCCGCATGAAACGAGTCAGTCCAACCATAGGTCAAAGATTTCTGGCTGACGATTTCGGTCGTGGCTTTTAGGAACAAAACGTCAGAGGAAAATGCCCCGGAACACGTCTCAGAACATCAAGGTTTTCAAATTTTCCTGGGGGAGGCCCCTCAGATCCCAGTCTAGACGAGGGCCTTCGCCCCACGCCAACGCGCTTTGGGTAGTTGACATGTCTAGCACCAGCGTAAGGGGCTTCGGATACAGACCCTAATCATTTTTCCATTGCGTGTTCCTACATGATATACTTAGTAATTGTTCCATTTGTCGGTGCTGACCCCCCCCCCCCCGTTGCCAAAATCCTGGATCCGCCCCTGCACACGCAAAGTCAAGAAGATATGGAGTAAGCAGCTAAAACTATGTGAAGTGATGGGTACAAGTAACCTAAGGGTTCTTTCCGTTAATTTTAGCCACTAATTCATGCCCTAGACTTCAGCCAAAAATATCACAAGTTCTATCTAACAGCTGACTACATTACGAGATTACATGAGATGCGCACGCAGATCGCAGGTCTGCTCTTTTCTGCGGCGAAGAAGGGTTTACTTATGAACATGTTAGTATCGCTAGATCACAGGGGACTGCGGTCTCCCTACATGTATTGGGACCAGTCTTTTCGACGTGGATCTGGGCCCATATTCATAAAACCTAACTAGGGTTAGTTGCCTGCTAAATTGCCTAGTTTGTACAGACCAATGTACACAACTGGCAACCAACTAAGCAAGCAAGGTTTTATGAATATGGGCCCTGTTTGCTGGCGTTGCCCATGCGCGGGAAGTTGCCGGTTGGTGCCCCATTTTCATCTGCCGCTTAGCCAAGATCAGCGCCCTCTTTTTTGAGCACACGTGCGGCGAGGCGGAAATTTGCTGCCCCCTTTCATCACTATGATGAGTGAATTTACATGTAACCTTGCAGACGCAGTTTTCTGCAATAAAAAGGAAAAGCTTAAGGCGGCGAAGCCTAATTTACCCATGTCTTTGCCATGTGATGGAACAAAAAATTAGACTGGTTTGGCAGCAACTTCAGACACCTCAAAATCAAAATCAAACATGGCCGCCAATGGAGGTGGGCCAGGGCGCATGCGGCTGGACAGGTTCTCTCCTGCTGTGGGCAGCGCTCTGGATGCGGAGTGCCGTAAAAGCAAGGCCGCTGAACAGCATGATCTTGAGGATGGTGTAATGAATGAAAGACATGCACCTGATGCTGCTGCTGCTGAGTCGGTTGGTAGCGAGACAAATGAAGAGTTTGGCGTGGACGATTTGAATGATGAGCTGGATAAGCTGTTAGATTCGGGGCCCAAGGGCTCAGAGGGAGAACAAGAGCTTATAAGGCCCAATTTGAGGAAGTTGGTCCGCCCATTATGGAGAAGTTTGGATTCCTCATTAACAACGTGTTCGTCACACGGATGCAGAAGGAGCAGGCCAAGACACTGTGCGACAAATATCTCAGGCCAGAGAACTGCCCCAATTTGGTAAACCCTCGTGTAAATCAGAAGATTTGGGATGCCATTATTCATACTCCCAGGATGTTCGACATTGCAGTGAGTAAAGTTGGCGCGAAAATAATCCAAAGTGAGATGACGTCATGTGTGCACGTGATCATGTTCTTGCTCACTCTGTGCCCGGCCCGCGCTGCTCCGCGTTATGGAAACACCCCTTTTGGAGTGGGGTTTCCACCGGAGCAAGGTTCCATGCACGGGTTAGATTGTCTCAGCCCGGTGGGGCTAGGGGACAGGTGTTAAGTGGGTCAGGGACCCCTGATCAGAAAAGTTGGTATGTTAGTGAGTCGGGGACTCCTAACGTTTCTCAAGTCGGCGGGCTGACTTGATAATCTTTCCCGGTGGAGTTAGATTCCAGGGAGTCGGGGACTCCCTAGAAATGTGTTAGTGCGTCGGGGACTCCTAACGTTTTTTAACTTGGTGACTGACGTGATAATCTTTCCCGGTGGGGGGGGGGTGACTACAAATTGAAGATTGAAGATTGAAGACCAGTACAAAACGAAGATTGAAGACCCAGTACAAATTGAAGATCTACTATGGTACAAAATGAAGACCCAGTACAAACTGAAGATCTACTATAGTACAAAATGAAGACCCAGTACAAACTGAAGATCTACTATGGTACAAAATGAAGACCCAGTACAAATTGAAGATCTACTATGGTACAAAATGAAGACCCAGTACAAATTGAAGATCTACCATAGTACAAAATGAAGACCCAGTACAAACGGAAGATCTACTAAGGTACAAAATGAAGACCCCCTCAAAAATCCACCTAAATATTGTTCGATCGACTTCAAACTTTTGTGGCCCGAAACTCATCCCATAGTCCAGTAGCTGAGAGGGTTTTCGTAGAAAAATTTTGTCCCCTAAGTTACTCTTTACATTATTGAAGTCCACCACCTAGGGTGTCAGAAAATTTTGGTTATCCTTTTGGGAACCCGGCAATAACTGAGAAAATCATGATCATTTGTTGGGAGTTGGCGGCAAAACTGAGGCTCCGATTTTGGGGTAGGGGAAATACAAATGGGAATATCTTGGTAGCCTGTAGGGGAAGAATGATGATTGACCCCTCAAAATATTTGTATTTATGAGCTCGTTCATTTCAGATGCAAATACTTAGGTTTTGCACTTTAATTAGGTCACCAGTGGTCAAAAGGTCACAAATTTTCGGACCTGCCCAAAATCCAGACAAGACTCCTGTGACAGTCCAGCAAGTGCAAATTATCACCTGAATATCAACTTTCTCAACTGGAAATTGTTAATTAGGCATCTCAACATCATTTTAACCCCACCTTATGCAATCATACCCAAATGTGAATGACTGACAGGAAACGAAAACAGGTGTTTCAAAAAATTTACATAAATCGAAGGTCAAAAATTCGAATACAAATAACTCAGCAACTACTAAAGCTATGGTAATAAATTTCGTGTCTTTCCTGAGGTTTTTGGGGTCAAGGAATCATTTAAGACCGTTTCCAATGTCGGTAATATATTATGTAACTGTAAATCCAAGATGGCCGCCGTTATATGACATCAGTCATAACTTCCTTCATATTTACCATACGCTGAAAATTTTGGTGTCTAGACATAAGTTTGTGAGGTCAAGGAATCCAATAAGGCCATTTCCAATGTTGGTAATAAATTATATAACTGTAAATCCAAGATGGCGTCCAAGATGGCTGCCGTTACATGAAATCATTCGTAACTTCTTTGATATTCACCATACAGTGATTATTTTGGTGTCTCGACAAAGGTTTTGGGGTTCGAGGCATCCATTACGAGCATTTCCCATGTCAGTAATAGATTAACTACGCCTCTGACAATCAAAGATGGCGTCCAAGATGGCCGCTATTACATGAAACTGGTCATAACTTCTTTCATATTGAACATAGGCTAATAATTTTGGTGTCTAGACATAGGTTTTGTGGGTCAAGGAATCCATTGAAACCAAATAGAAGGTTGATTAGTCATTATTCAGTTCACAGGTTGTGACATAGTGTAATGTAGTCAATTCTATTTACCTGTTTCTAGCCACACTCCCTACATGAGAAATACTCATTTCATTCTAATTGTTGACAATACTACCCTTTTATCATTCTCCACAAATGGCTGATTGGTTGGAGAAAGACTACGGGCCGTATTTACGAAGCGCGATTACACTGAAAAAAATCCTAATCATGTTGAGAACCTTCGGGGTGCTCGTTTTGTCCGTGAGATGAGTAGAAAGGTTCTCATATTGAGTAGAAAGATACTCATAGCTAGTAGAAAGATACTCATAGCGGGTAGTAAGGAACTCCAAATGCAGCTCCTTGGCCCGATGAGTACCCGATTAGTACTTTCTACTCATCTCACTGACAAAATGACTGATGAGTAGTCCAAAGTACTCAACACAAGCCGGAATTTGTTTTCAGTGTAGGCCAACACTCGTGTAATATACACATCCTCAGCGCCTTCTATCGTCTCCCTTGGAAGTATTGGGAGGAAAGCCGGATGTTTCCAGCTAAAGAGCGAGAGAATAGAAGGACGTGCCCACAGGGCGGGGGGGGGGAGGGGTGCGATTGGCCTCAATCCTTTGGCAGGCGTGCGTGCGCATCCCCCTCCTCATGGACCTCGGATCCTGCACACCAGGCTGCCGCCGAGGTTTCACCTTCGCCATTCCTCCAAGGGAGCGAAATACCGAATGAGCAGCCCGCTTACGTGTCAGGGTATTTATAGGGCGCTCGTCGCTAGAAGGCGCTGAGGGTGTATACACATCCTCAGCGCCTTCTATCGTCTCGCTTGGAAGTATTGGGAGGAAAGCCAGATGTTTCCAGCGTTGCAACCGATTCGAAGTAGCCTGTGCACAAAACATACACCCTTTTACACATAATACACACCCAATACCCCAATACCCCCAATACTCCCAATACTCCCATTACTCCCAACACTCCTCCTAACAATCCCAATATTCCCAACACATAATTCAATTATCGAATCGATCAAACCGAGACGTAATGCATCTACCCGTTACCCAACGCATAGGAAGAATAAACATGTCATCTGCTTTCCAGTTATTGTAACACCCCGGCCATATAATCTCAACAATAGCGCATTGCCACTTGGCCAGCCGAACGCAAATTATTTCCTTGCACCAGTGGGCCGAAGGTTGGGGCCTCCGTCCACCTGACGCTGTCCATTTCGCTTTAAAGCCAGACACTATAGACAGATGGGTTATAATCGACGAGCATAGTCTCGGTCACCCAGCCGCTGTTTCGAATCTGGGGAACCGTAGCAATACTGTGTGGCTGGCTGCGCAAGACTACACACAGCATTGGGGATTCCCCAAGGGGATTCCCAAAACCTCGATGCAGGATATGCTATAATATGTGGTTCTATGGTTCTATACACTACGCACGCCTGTAGATGAGGTTGCACTATCTATTCGGCCGAACTGGGGAGCGAGTAGCGGTGCATAGTGTGCGGCTTTAATGTACATGCATTAACTCTAGACCCAGCGTTCCACTACAACCCCATGCCCGGGAATTCACCATAATGCCATCAACCCGAAAAATAAGAGCTAGCACTCACAGTACCGACCCTTGAGGACGGAAGCCCCAACCTCCAGCCCACGTGAAGAAAATCTCCACTCGGGCAGAAGGCCCTGGACACTGGAGGCAAGGGCTAACTTTCTGTTATACCGGGTATGTACATGGCGGCTTACTCTACCCCAGAGGCTCCGTTTTGCCACAAGCCCGAAGCTTACAACGCCGACATAAATGATCATAAAGTAGCACCCCCATAGGCGCTTTACGCTAGCAATGCTCACAACACCAATTCAAGTCTTCATACATTTGCACCCCCGGAGGGGCTTGACGCTAGCTTTGCTCACAACGCCAATTTAAGCCTTCATACAATGGCACCCCCAGAGGGGCTTGGCGCTAGCAATGCTCACAACGCCAATTTAAGCCTTCATACATAATAGCACCCCCAGGGGGGCTTGACGCTAGCTTTGCTCACAACGCCAATTTAAGCTTTCATACAAGGGCACCCCCGGAAGGGCTTGACGCTAGCATTGCTCACAACGCCAATTTAAGCCTTCATACAATTAGCACCCCCGAAGGGGCCTGACGCTAGCTTTGCTCACAACGTTAATTTAAGCTTTCATACAGTAGCACCCCGACGCCGGGGCTTGACGCTAGCTTTGCTCACAACGTCAATTTAAGCTTTCATACAGTAGCACCCCGACGCCGGGGCTTGACGCTAGCAATGCTCACAAGGTCAATTTAAGCTCCCTCAATGGCACCCCAACGCTGGGGCCTGTCGCTAGCAAAGCTCACAACAACAGTTTAAGCCTAGACACCACACCCGACAGAGGCATACGCAAACCATGCACAGTGGCCAGACGTCTATAATAAACCACGCAAGAGCAGAACAAAGGCGGACAATGCACTGCCAGCGAGGTTCCAAGCTGAGACCGTTCCGCACGGGAGCGAAATACCGAATGAGCAGCCCGCTTACGTGGCAGGGTATTTATAGGGCGCTCGTCGCTAGAAGGCGCTGAGGGTGATTCATAGTTACTACAGTATTCAGGTTGAGGTCCTAGAAAACCATTGTGTTCCTACTTTGTACGCTGCTTGATCGGCAGCGTTTACCCACAGGATAACCACACGCGGTTAACATTCCTGCCTTTACGTGCAGGAGGATCGAAGAAAAGAGCTGAATGACTCTAAACAAGGCCAGTGGGTTGTTCAAATTTTTCTTTTGTCCTCCTGCAGTTAGACAATGGAAAGTTAACCGCTGGTGATTATCCTACGGGTAAATTAGAATGAAAGGAATATTTCTCATGACCATGCAGGGAGTGTGGATAGAAACAGGCAAATAGAATTGACTACATTACACTTTGGCCTAGTGGTTAAGGCGTGCTGCACCTTAGTGCTGGCGATTGATGCATCATGCGAGGGTCCGTGGGCTCGAGTCTGGTAGGAAGCAATGTCTTTCACCTTAGACACCCGATTTCTATTTCATTTTCTACACTATGTCACAACATGTGAATTGAATAATGACTAATCAACCTTCTATTTTGGTCCGTGACTCACAAAACCTATGCCTAGACACCAAAATTATCAGCCTACGTTCAATATGAAAGAAGTTATGACCAGCTTCATGTAATAGCGGCCATCTTGGACGCCATCTTTGATTGTCAGAGGCGTAGTTAATCTATTACTGACATGGGAAATGGATGCCTCGAACCCAAAAACCTTTGTCGAGACACCAAAATAATCATTGTATGGTGAATATCAAAGAAGTTACGAATGATTTCATGTAACGGCAGCCATCTTGGACGCCATCTTGGATTTACAGTTATATAATTTATTACCAACATTGGAAATGGTCTTATTGGATTCCTTGACCCCACAAACTTATGTCTGGACACCAAAATTTTCAGCGTATGGTAAATATGAAGGAAGTTATGACTGATTTCATATAACGGCGGCCATCTTGGATTTACAGTTACATAATATATACCGACATTGGAAACGGTCTTAAATGATTCCTTGACCCCAAAACCTCAGGAAAGACACCAAATTTATTACCATAGCTTTAGTAGTTGCTGAGTTATTTGTATTCGAATTTTTGACCTACGATTTATGTAAATTTTTTGAAACACCCGTTTTCGTTTCCTGTCAGTCATTCACATTTGAGTATGATTGCATAAGGTGGGGTTAAAATGATGTTGAGATGCCTAATTAACAATTTCCTGTTGAGAAAGTTGATATTCAGGTGATAATTTGCACTTGCTGGACTGTTACAGGAGTCTTGTCTGGATTTTGGGCAGGTCCGAAAATTTGTGACCTTTTGACCTCTGGTGACCTAATTAAAGTGCAAAACCTAAATATTTGCATCTGAAATGAAAGAGCTCATAAATATAAATATTTCGAGGGGTCAATCATCATTCTACCCTAACAAGGCTACCAAGATATTCCAATTTGTATTTCCCCTACCCCAAAATCGGAGCCTCCGTTTGGCCGCCGACTCCCAACAAATGATCATGATTTTCTCAGTTATTGCCGGGTTCCCAAAAGGCTAACCAAACTTTTCTGACACCATGGACTTCAATAATATAAAGTCAACACGGAGAAGTTGTCAACGCAAACATTGACAACTTCGATGTAACATTGTAAACGCAAACATTGACAACTTCTCCGTGTTGACTAATGCCCAGTCGGATTATGTGCTGAGGATTAAGGAGGCGTTACTGATTAAAGAACTATGAGGATAAAGAACAAGTTAAAGATAAGTTTATAAATCTTATAAGTCAGTTTTCTTGGACTTTAACTTATTTGAACTCTCCTTACTATTCGTGGAAACAATGTTCCAAATGTAAAATGCATAAACCGCATGATAATTTTCATAAATGTACAAAAGCAAAAGATGGTTTACAAAGTTATTGCAAAGAATGTTGTAGAAATTATAACAGACCGTACAAGAATAAAAGATACAACGAAGACTCAGAATTTCGTGAAATACAGTTAATGAGAAATAGTTTAAGTAGAGGAAATAGTTTAGGGGCTCTTCAAGATGTTCTAGGTTGTTCAAATGATATTTATAAAAAATGGTTAGAGTATGAGAGAGATTTAGAACCTATAACAGGTCCTGAAGAAAAAGATCATGTATTACCAATTGCTCATTTTAAGGATGAACCATATATTTGTTTTAATTGGATTAACATCAGACCAATAAACAAAAAAGAAAATAGGGAAAAAGGTGATAAAATAGATTTTGATTTATTTTACAATCAATTAGTTAAAGCTTATGATTTTATTAATCAATATACGTTTAGTAGTCAAGAAGAAAAATGTAAAATATTTACTAATTTTAACTTT
>NMRB01000191.1:0-53116 GCA_002633025.1 Notospermus geniculatus | reverse complement strand
GAATTAAATGGAGGTCAACTATTTTATTGATGAGCCAGAATGTGAAGAAGCCATATTTGACATCTATTTAGAGAATTACCATTTTATTAAGTCCATTACCTTGAAAGGTATAACATTTTCCAACTCTTGGTGGACTGGAGATTTTCTTCCAGCAGGTGTAAAGATTTTTTATTTCTTAACAACCATGTACTCTAATCTAAGAAATGAAGTTACAAATGCTGATGACGTTTGTGAAGAGGCAGTTAAAATGTGGCTAGAAGATAACCCCGGGAATGATGTTACACAAACAATTGATGATTGTGTATCAGCTGCTGAAATACATGTTAGTGGGCGTAATGACCAAACATTTGAATTTAAAGGATATTATTTTCCATTTGACAAGCATTTTAGTTTAAGAGAGTTCTGTAATAAATGGCAGGAAGTAATAGATGCTGGTGGGTTAGATCATGTAAAAATTGAATGTGATAATGACAACTTTATTATAATTGAGTTAACAGAAGATAGGGGTTTCAACTTTGATATGACAGTTGAAAGTAGGGGTCCTGAAATATCTTCAACTTCAGAAACTAAGATAAAAAATCTTTCTACCGGTACTGTCTTAAATTTCGAAACGCGAGAAACTTATTATAACAGGTTAACTAAATATGTAGTAGAAATAGTTAATAAATGGTTTGGTTTTAAACAAAAAACATTCACCAAAAAGGGTAGATATTATTCAACTAAACCGCTGCCATTTTATGTTACAAATCTCTATCTAAATTGCAATTTAGTTGACCAAGAACACACACTTCTCAACAATAAACACTCAGACGTTTTATGCACAATACCAGTCGATGATGGAGACCAGATTAAACTTCAAAGATATGAACCTAATCATTGTGAGAGAATTGTAAATAAACCAACGAACCATTTAAAATTTCAGATAACAGATAACAACGGAAAAGTGGTGAATTTCAGAGAAACAAGAATTCTGTTACATTTTACTCTTCAAACTAGTAAACTCGATCCTGTAGGACGAACAGAGTTCGATTTTAGTTCCGAGGACGACTAGATGACACAACACTGCCAAAAAATGTAACTTATAGACTTCGGACATAAAAACTAATTGCAGCATGCAACTCAGCACAAAATTCTGAACAAAAAAGGTTTTCACCAAAAATTATTGATTTTTGTCATGCTATTACCAAAATCAATAATTTGTCATACTATTACCAAAATCAATAATCGGTCATGCTATTACCAAAATCAATAATCTGTCATGCCATGACAAATTCTGTATTGATTTTAATCTTACCATGATAAAATTTTTTTGTTGTGTATTGATTTTATGAAAATTGTTACCTGCAGTAGTAAATGGTTAAGTTTTCCCCGATTTACCTAAAATGAAATGGTCCATGGACCATGTGCTCACCTGTGTGAACGTACCAGAAGAACAAATGACAAACATAAAATCGAAATGCTCCAGGCCGTGAGTTCCAGGGTCATGATTTACGGTCAAAATTTCAAGGTCAAAACATTCTAGCTTGAGAATTTATGACTACTAATACTAATGCCATATTGGAACACAAAGACGAACGAAAAAAGACGCACGAAGCTAGAGACGACAACTCCACGCTCGTCGGCATATATTTCTTCTTCTGTATCGCGTCATGTGAACCTTTCTTCTTCTTCATCGCGTCATGTGAACCTAATTAAACTGAATCAGAATACTGGCGCGCTACATGTATACCCGTCATAGCACTGATTTCTAAGACTTCCGGCTAACTTTTTCCACAAATCTTATTTTGTTTTTGATAATGACTGAGAATGCCCCCCGTATTGTGTGGCGGACACTCAAAAACAGAAAGACATGTTGATCTGTGCGTCCCCCATTCTCACGTCGCGGCTTATTTCGTCAATCTTTGTTGGGAGGCACTGGCAAACGGGGGGCAGTGAAAACCATTACACCGGGTTTTTTTATCGAGCCGTTCGATTAATAAGCACTATTCGAGCCGCTCGATGAGCATTAAATAGATTCAGTGTTATTTATCGAGCTAGCGTGACAAGCATGCTTCCAATTGAACCTTGCATGTCGAGCTGTTGATAAAGACACGCCTCCTCATGAGTACGCAAAATTGCGATTTAGTTCGAAGATCGCACAGTTCTTCTGCTCTTTTTGTTTAAGGCACAGAAATGATCAAGCTCACGATGTGCAGTGCCCTTTCAATCTGGTAAAAGGATCTACATGTGGAATTTCGACGGACATAGACCCCATTGCTCCAGAAACCGAATCCGCCATATTTGTCTCCAATTTTGGAAGGCAACTCTGATTGGCCAATATCAAATTGGCTTGGTTGACTACGATCAAACATCGCTAGACGTCGGTGAACACTGCAAGACTTTAGAATATGCTCTGGCTGTGTGTCTCATTTCTGCTTAGGGACGGTCTGCTTGTCAGGAGTGTATTTTATTTCTTACCAGAATACCGGAACAAAAGTAAGACTACTCGAACGATGCGGCAGTCCACGAATAACTTCGCATTTTGCGATCCCAGATGAAACGAAAGCGTCAAAGTTTTTGGAGACTTTTGCATTGGCCATGAAAGACTACTAATAAAAAATTGTTTTCCTACATAAGGTTTAAATGTGCCTTCGACAAACCATGGATCTCATTCTTTGCATTTTTGCTGTTTTGTTGATGGTCGACGGTAAGAATTAACGTTGCTCAATCTCCATCCAGTAGTCTTGAACGTTAGTTGGGGTGTTGGTGACTGGGAGAGGAATGTCAATGGTGGTCGGCTGCCCCTTCATTCAGAGAGGCTAGTGAATAGTCTCTCTGAATGCAGGACAGCTGACAGACATGTATGGTTAAAAGTATTTTTTAGCAAGCAGGGTTATGCAGTTTGGGAGGGAAATGGGAGGCCTGGGTGAGACATTCCTCCTGCAACTTAGAAATTTTCAGCCAAAAACAAATAAACAGAGAAACAGACACGTGAAAAAGTAGCCCCTGGCAAGGATCGAACCCGGCGCCCCGGCTTCATAGCCGCACCGCTCTACCGCATGCGCCAGCGGGCCATGTTGGCTGTTGAATAAATTTTCATAATATATTCCAGATACTCACCATATCAATGATATTTAAGAATGACGTCACAACTCAGAAAAATCTTACAAAAGTCACATTTTACAACATCCACAGAGCAATTCCCCGGCAAATCCGTTAGTATATTGCTATACCTAATGTACCCATCTAACGTTCACCGCCACTAAACACGTGAACCAAACGCCCGGTATATTCCATCTGAACATTAGCTACATATCTCCTATGAGTCCATTTCTAATGACTGACCCGTGACAAGTCTTTAGCTAGCTTCGCTGTTCGCCGCTACGCGGCGCGTTGGGCCCTTGCGTCAAGGCCCTGTTCAGGGGCGGATCCAGAATCACGGGAAAGAAGGGGCACAGCCAGCGCACTTCGTGGAAAACCTTGGTGAAATTAACATTAAAAATTTTAACAATTTCCCGGTCAATTTTAAAGGTTTTCCACAACATATAGAGGGGGCACGGGCCGCGAATTTTTTTTCCCAACCAGTATAGATTCCCAACCAGTATATCCATTACGAAATGAAATTTACGAAGTGAATGGTGGGTTAATGCTTGGGTTAGTGTTAGGGTTAGGGTTAGGGTTAGTGTTGGGAGTAGTATGAGGATTAGGATTAAAATTAGGATTAGGATTAGCTTTTGCTATATAGGTTGGGAAAAAAAATTGGTCGTAATGGATATATCAGTTGGGAAAAAAAATTCGCCGGCCGCGTGTGCCCCCCCCCCCCGGATCCGCGCCTGCTGTTCTATCTAATTTTTAGCAATTGATGAATGTGACTACACGACACCTAATGGCATTACTCCTTTCTGGCAAACTCAGGAAGGCGGGGCCTAATGACTGCCAATCATCAAGAAGAACTGTTTACATTCTATTTATAGATTCTCCTCAATATAGATCTGTTAACATTACATAATAACAATTTGGAAGTGTGGTACTGCTGGCTGATTTATACAGGATGGTTTGGTGGTTTGAATGGCAAAGTAATTCGACCTTGTTGTGAGGTTTATAGAATAACATGTGTGACTGAACATTGGGTTCATGTATAGCTCTACTGTGTGTATTCAGCATAAGAAACTTGTGTGATCTTGATCGCCTTCACACTATGAACCTACGTTTCGGTGGACTGGGCAATAGGGAGGTTGAGATCAGTGACTTATCACGGATCCTTATACGTAACGGATAGAAATCTGTACAACGAGGACAAATTTTGTCGACATTTTGATCCGTTTTCGTATAAAGGATCCATGATAAGTCGCTGATCTCAACCTCTCTAAAACAGATCGAGACAGTTTGTCCCGGTGTGACAGGAATCAAAGTCCCCCTGGAATCAAAGTCCGGTCCTTTTGTTCAGCGAGGGACCATCACCATTCGGATATGACCTTAGCGGGCTATTGTTTGGCGGACTTGCATTCGCATTCCTGGGACGTTGATTCCTGTCACACCAGCCATGACCCGACAGTGTGGAAGGGTACATACTGATAAACCTGTCTTTCATTATTTGAGTGTCCGCCACACAATAAAGCGGGCACTGGCATTCGGGAGGCCTTCTCAGACATTACATCTTTACCGTACCAAATTAGCCACAAGTTAGCACAATATGAAGGTACCCCCCCCCCTATTTTTTTAGAAAAAAATTTGGCTCAAGAATGCAGTTCCGAGTCACCATTTTCTGACAGTCACACGAATCGATATCACAATCGATATCACAATATCGATAAAAAGGCGACAAGAAAAAAAAAGGAGGTGAAACTGATTGATAAAAAAAGGAACTGTCATGATGGGACTCGAACCCGCGGCCTTCCGTTTGATAACCACATATGCTAACCACTCGGCCACCGGGGCTCATGCTACAGAAGTCCACAAAGTAAGGCACAAAAATCGACACACAAAATGATATAATACAATAAGTCGTTTTCCAAAGGTTCACGCGAATTTTCGACTCAAACGGGTCTTCATCAGGCCGGACAATTCTTTGCAAAAACTTCAGAAAAGACGTTTCTGAAATTTTTGCAAAGAATTGCCATTTTTCTCACTGACACACTCGTCAGAAAGCCAAGCATTGGGCATTTTCAGAACTGCAAGGGTTAATTCTCCAGCTTTTTTATGTAAGCAAGACGGGCGGAATGCTAGGGTCTGACTTCAGCCACACTTTCATTGAAGTCAGATTTTCTCTATGCTTGAAGCATTGAGAAAGGTCAAACTTCAGCTTTTCTTCAAGCTCAAACCCCACCCCACCATAATGCTACAATTCTGCAAACCTGTATACAATATACCTCTAAGTATTGCCCCATACAGTCACACTAAGGATTACTGCAAGAGTAATTACCCCCTAATTGCATTAACATTGTACAGGTGGCCACAACTACTACTACAAAAGGTTTCGTGAGGCTATTATTTGCTGTCAGCTATTTTAAGACCTGTCATTCACTCCCCTCACTGCCTTCCTTAGGACCGCCCTAATTTTTCTGATTAGGCCAGAAAGGAGTAATGCCATAGGGTGACGAGGAAAAAAAGAATCCAACGCAATAGTCTGTCGTTACTGTCCGCCAGTGTTTGGATTAAACAAGCCGCGAAAACACGTCGGAGATCACTGTGGCGTCAATTCGTTGGCATATTCAGTTCATTTCGATGTATGTTCGAATCCTTCGACACCATCTGCTTCTCGTATGTTCCTACCACAGACTTAACTAATGTGTGGCCAGTTATATTCGCAAATAAGACCTTTCATTATAAGAAAATATTTCTGATTAAGTGGCTAGGCCCCAAAAGTTACTTTGATGTTGGTGAAAGAAGACTCAATATCTTACATACAAGATTTCGCCTTGACTTTACAACCTTAAACTTGGACCTTGCGGTTCGTTCTATTTTAGATTCTCCTTTGTGCCAGTGTCGTTCTGATTCCGAAACTTATTCCCATTTCTTTCTACACTGCTCCTTTTATGACGTCCAGCGAAGAGTACTTTCTGCCATACTTCAGTGGTCAATATTTACCTGGATCAGTTATCTGATCAGTCGGCATCTTCTTTATGGCCTTGAACCTGATGTTACTGGACCTCGTAACCTTGATAGGATTAACTCCAGTCTGTTTTTAATTGTGCAGGAGTTTATAGACAATAATTAGCATGCGTTTTGTCTGGTGGTTATGGTACGTTTATTTTATCACATGCTTTGCCTAAATGTTAAAGCCTCACAGTATTGAATTTTGACATTTTCAAAGTGTTAGGACTGTGGAGGCAGATGTCTCATAGCCTCGTGATGGTCCCCAAAATTCTTGCCGGATACGTACTTCAAAGAATCAAGACCTAGTTTTCACCACACAATGAAAAAACTGCAGGCAGAGTTCTAATGCATTCAAATAGCTGGCCTAGATTATAGTACATTTTACACTACACTAACGTCGGAGGACGTAAGCAATTTCTGAATTCAATACAGTGTGGCTTTAACTGTGTGGTTGGGTAGGAGCGCAGTGGGTTTCTTTCTTTCTTTGTTTTTTCTGTCCCATCACGTCACTTTGTAAATATTTATGGAATATTATCTCATGTTGCCATTGTAAATACTCATCTGTAAGAGGGTAGCAATGTGCTTTGCACGCGGTACCCGGATTAATCTGAATATATAAATAAATAAATAAGACGTTACAAAGTGAGGCCTTGTTAACAATGGCGGCGCGGTGCGGTGCGATGCGAATGTTTTGGGTCACGTGGTTTGCCATGGTGAGCCATTGTTTTCATGCCTGTTTTGTAGGCGTCCTGGAATTGCATGTTGATTTGGGAACCATTGCTATCCATATTTACCCCGTGGATGCTTTCATTCATTTTGCCGTGTCTGCGTGAGTATGTTTGTATGAAGTGTTGTTTATTGTGAATAAGCAACGTTTGTTAGTTTTTTGCACGGAGATTGTGGGTACTTTGTGTTCATGCAGCGGGTATGTGTTTGTGTCCCGACTGGGAACCTTGCTTTGGCGAGTCGTCGACTCTGTCACTCGATAGCATTTACAGATGTGCCTCAATTAGTGCGTCGTTGCATCGGCAATTAAGAAAAGATACCGTATTTGACAGGGCCATGCGGGTCTCTAGGATGCCCTCTCGCGCCGTAACAACCACTTTGAGGTGACGTGATCCTGTGCCCTTGTGGGATATTGTTTTATGCTGTAGAGGGAGAGCAATAAATATCAAATACATGTAGCATGAAAATAGAACGTCGAGCAGTCCGAATGTGGATCCAGACTGGTAATTGACAGAGCGGTGTGTGGGTCTCCAGGATGCCACGGGGCGCCCTCTCCCGCTGCACCAACCATGCTTAAGATGATCTTGAGTCGCAGCAGATCAAAAGTTACACACATATCAATCAGGGCTTTCATTAAGCCTGCGTATGGCGTCTATTACTCATGTAAACTACAGAAATGACGCAGATATAAATAAATCTGAAGTCTCAAAAACGCAGGTTCGATGTTACGCTGACAGAAAAAGTGTGGAAGTCCCATCTGTATACCCAGTCTCCATTTACGCCAGTAGATCACAGCTGACGTAGGTATCAAGATATTAGAAGTCCCGCGCCAAATTTTCTTCAATTGCGATGTACGGAACACCCCATGTCGTGTGTCAATCCTTGATAGAGCAGCTCAAAATAGAACTGGGAGCCCCGTCGTCCATGGCATCAAGGCACTCCCTGGCTGTGGAGCTCACTACGTCATTGATTCGGTGAATCGAAGGGGGAGTAGTAAGGTGGCATTGACACATTGACCCCGGTAAAATATAACAAGAAGTCATGACCCCGAAAAAGTATTGCTGGAATTATAAAGACCCCTGCATGCTCTCAAATTGACTTCCATAAAAAACTGTGGAAGTCTTGACGCAGGTAGGGAAAAAGTTAATGAAAGCCCTGTGGCCAAATGGGACATTTGAACAGAAGGTTCTTGAATCCAGAAACTTCAATCAAGAACCTTCTATTCGAATGTCCCATTTGGCCACAGAGCTATAAACAGCGTTCTCGTGCTTGTTAAAGAATCGCGACGTCACACGCACGACAGTGGCTAGTCCATTTCCACGCAGAGGAAATAGACCTCAGTAACTGGAAGCATTTCACATTGTTATGAAAATTAATAGGAGAGCGTGCAGCCGAATCGGTAGATGTCGTCCTGGGTAACCCTAAAGTTTACCCAGGACCAACCTGGGTAACCCTAAAAGCTACCCAGGACGATCCTGGGTAAACTTTGAGGCACTAAAGTTTACCCAGTTTGAAATTCGCGCAATTTTTCACCTGCGGTCGAGGTTGAAATTGGTATGTTTTCAATGTAGCAACACACGAAAATTCCTCATCGCACGGTGTCTGTCGTCATGGTCGTGCATGTTGTCCCAACTTTAGGCCTACCTTGTGAGCAACAAAACGTAACTTAGCTCTCTATCCGGGTTATCTATATATAACATGTATAACAGACAATAAGCAAGAAGTCAATCTCCAGAATTCACGAATTTTCGACCCCAAACGGGGCCTTTTTCAAGTGGAACTTTACAATCTGAAACTCTAGAAAAGACTGAGCTGAAACCCGAATGTGGAACTCACCTGTGTAGACAGGATGAGTGAGCCAGTAAGGATTCGGGTTTCAGCTCAGTCTTTTCTAGAGTTTCAGATTGTAAAGTTCCACTTGAAAAAGACCCCGGTTGGGGTCGAAAATTCGTGAATTCTGGAGATTGACTTCTATCATTTTGTGTGTCAATTTTGTGGGCAGCTCGAAAAGACGGATTCGACGGATTCAACGGATTCGACGGATTCTTGTAAAATGAAGCATATAATCACTTTTTATATGCATTAATCTTTTTAGAAATATGACATATGTATAAGCTTTAAAACCTACGTGTTATTTTCATTTATAATACGATTTCAAATCCATGCACAGTGAGGTTAATAAATCGGGTCTGATGTCCGAACTCAATGGGATTTTCCACAATGACTGAGCGCGTCATCTTGTGGAAAATTTATGATGTCGCCACTATTGATCTGTCGATGACGTCAACACAGTTGCGCGGTCGATCTCGAATAGGCCTATCGTATATCGAGAATAGCTAAAATGGCATACACGGGAAAACACACAAAAAACGGCGTGTTGATGAGAGCGGTAGCCTACTGTCAATCGAGTTTCCTTGGATAATCAAATCCTATACGGATGCGGTGTAATGTATTGTTTCAGATCCTAACCCAGCGGTAGGTCTAATGTTGATTAGGCCTAGGCCTATTTTAGACTGATCATCTACCCTCCCAATACTTCGATTAACTTTTTGGCCCGTACTGCTTGGTTAAAGGACAGGGTACCAGTCTACTGTGGGAATTCCACCACGTGACGTCATAACAAAGTTGTCCGCAGACCACGATCCGTTGAATCCGTCGAATCCGTCTTTTCGAGCTGCCCCAATTTTGTGCTATTCTGTATCTTGGATGTATAACGGACACCTTGTACATTTGGGCCCGGTTGCACCAGTCATACTTAAGTTCGACTTCGTGCTCAAGCTAACCTCAAAGTCATTCTCAACCTCAAATTGCGTTGCACCAGCTATTCTCATGCTCAAAGTCATACTCAAGAACGTTGAATATTTGAGGCAAGGAATACGGCGTCTCAACTTCGTACTTAACTCGACAGAGCGTCATATCCACGAAAATGGAGGTTTGTCCGTTTATTAGATAACCGGGTTTTTTAAATAAAAAAAACATGGCTTTTTATATTAAAAAACCTGGTTCGTTGATTAAAACATGGTTGTTTTGACAAAAACTATGTTTTTATGGTTCTTTAAATAAATACAAAATAATAAAAAAACATCTTTTTAGACAAAAGAACCATGTTTTGTAATATAAAAAACATGTTTTTGCAACAAACCATTTTTTTTCTAATAAATGTATGACCGGTTTGCTATTTTATTTTTGAATGCTGTGGCTGATGTGGAAGAAGTTGATAACCAAGAAAGCCAATTAAGGCCACAGCGATTGATCAGAGCCAAAGCCCACTCGTGGGTGTGTGTGTGGGGGGGGGGGGCGAATATTATCGTGATGAAGAATTTATCCAGTTGTTCTGTTTCATAACTAAGGAAAAAGGCATTGCACACAGCTGGCGAAATCGAAAAATGAACTGCGGCATCGTATTAACAAGAATGCAGCTGCTCCGCCGGCTCTGCAGTTGCATACGTGTCACTGCGGTACTTTGCAACTGCGTTCCAAAATGTTATCGGCGACATGTTTGGCATACACAAGATGACGGGATGAATATATTCATTTTTCTGCCAATGACGACGTGAGAAGGTTTGCCGACATCGCAACATTTCCTCGAGTAGAAGGAAGTTATGCTCTTGTGTTGTTGAGTAGTACTCAACTGAGTATTACTCAGTCGAATTTGGTGCAACAAGGGGCGTACTCAACTTTTAAGTCTTACTCGGCTGAGCTCAACCTCAAACTCAATTTTGAGCATGACTGGTGCAACCGGGCCTTGTTGTACCTACTCACCAGCGATAGACTACAGGTGCCCATGCCTCCACAGCGCCGCTGGCAATTTCCCGCGCTAGTGCATATAAGTTCATCCCGAACTAGCCAATGCTGCAGTTTGGGGTCACGTTTTACACCGTCACGCAGTTCGTGTGTTCCTTTCACGACCTTAACCATTTTGTTTTTGATTTCTCGACGGTTAGATGTGAACTGACCGTCCCTATAAGATGCGATCGAATTCAAATACATCTGCAAATCCTCCGCAGCAACACGAGTGACGTTATCAGCTGCCAATTTTTTTGCCGATTTGATGGATTTCGTGCACTGACATATGACTGAAGTGCCCTTTTCAAGATCCTCGACCGCGGGTGAAAAAGTGCGCGAATTTCAAACTGGGTAAACTTTAGTGCCCTAAAGCTTACCCAGGATCGTCCTGGGTAACTTTTAGGGTTACCCAGGTTGGTCCTGGGTAAACTTTAGGGTTACCCAGGACGACATCTACCGATTCGGCGAAAGTGCATGAATAGCAGTAACGCATGCCAATGAAACTGACACAAAACTCGCCTGTTGTGGAATTCCTCGGTGAGTTCGCGCATGCCCAAAGTCCTCAACATGCTAAACATATTAAAATGTTTAAACAAAGAAGGCAGTCAATTTGATTGACCGATCACAACAGGGATAATCTGATTTACTTTTTGAATATCACACCTTATGGATGGCGTTTTTACCGGTTACATAATGTGTCATAGGAAACATAATGGCAGGCTGATATTGTTGGAAAGCCCTGTTCTGAGGAGCGGATTGACCGCTGTTTCCATTTATTTCTGTGGTGTTTTCGCAACAAATCTCTTCATTGGCAGGAAAACCTTTCAGAGCTCAGCTTTCTGTGACGGCCCACTGAATTATATAGGCTTTTTGTGACAGATTGCGAATTTTACCCATTATCATAGCAAGGAGACAATATTGAAAGTGACCAAAATTTTTTAGGCCCCGTTGCACCAGTCATACATACCTAAGGTCAACTTCTCAAGCGAACCTTAGGCCTGGTTGCACCAGCTATGCTGAAAGTTAAGTTTGAGGTTGACCTCAACTAAGTAATATGATTTGTTATTACAATTTGAGGTTGAGAACGACTTTGAGGTTAGATTGAGCACAAGGTCGACCTTAAGTATGACTGGTGCAACCGGGCCTTAAAGTCGTTCTCAAAATCAAATTGTAATGGCAAATCATATTACTCATTTGAGGTCAACCTCAAACTTAACTTTGAGCATAGCTGATGCAACCCATCCTTGGTCTCAACCTGCCAAGCTAAGAGCGACTGGTTTGGTGGTGGAGGGTCACATATGACTATAACAACGTCCTCTTTTGTACCATCTTTATTTGCGGATATAACCGCCCACATTAACTGTTCGTTCAGAATCTAGATTCCGATTCTCTCAGTTAGTTGCTCGTTCCTTTCAAGTACTTTCTCAGTTCACTTTTGCATATTAGGGAGGTTTAGAAATAAAACCATATATGTAAACTTTATGACAATGTTATTTTACATACTACCATATTATATCGGTGTCCCAAAAAAAGCGAACCACTTTTTTGACAAATATTTTCTCAGCGACTGATAAAGCGAATTTATTGGAAATCTTCACAGAGTAACCTTAGGGTGTCATCACCAAGTCTGCGAAATATCTAGGAGATGGGTCGCAAATTATCCGAGTATTGTCAAATTCAAAACAGAATGTCAACACCTGCATGAACACGATGAAGGTCACATTGCACAGCTCTGATGTTGGATTGTTTGACATGCTGTTTTGAATTTGACAATACTCGCATACTTTGCGACGGCTCTCTTAGATATTTCGCAGACTTGTTGATGATATCCTGAGGTTACTCTGTGAAAATTTCCAATGAATTCGGTTAATCTATCCCTGAGAAAATACTCGTGGTTCACTTTTGGGACACCCGATATATCCATGATACTACACATTAACCAGATTTTACATTACATTTTCGGTACAAAAGTTATGTTGTCGATAACGTTTACGTATATCGTTTGATTTCAAAACCTCCCTAATCTCGGTATTTCGAACGTTCGAGTTTATTTGCGTGTCGCCAAAAGAAAGGTCTCTCCAGACCCTTCTCCACCCGCCGACAAGCTAACACACGAGTCGAATGTCTGGACGGCGGAATGGGGGTGGGGGACCTGCCACAGACCGTTGAATTTTAGGTTCTGCTTTCCCGGGGTTTTCACTTCGCCATGCTGACTGCCCAATAGATCTGCCAAAAGGTATCATCTACAGCGACCGAATGAGTGCCTACACGTGCGCAGCAATGTGTCAAAAGCGAGAGGACTGCCCCGCCTTCTTATACACAGTCAGTGTCTATGAAGCTCATGACCGCCCCCACTGTCATCTGAAATCGCTAGTGTGTATCATTAAATCTTTTGCAAGAGCAGACTTCGATTATTACGATAAACTTGGTGAGTTGGCAGCACAGCCTTGCTTGTACATTTTCGCTCTGAGCCGTTGTATTCATCGTTAATATGTAGCGTCTAAATGAGGAGTCTAAAGGCCCGTTTACACATGCAACTTTTCATATACAACTTCATGCAACTTAGCATAAACCTAATGAGACCAAAAATTTCATCAAAGTTGCATGTGTAAACGGGCATGCAACTTGTTGCAACTGACTACTGCAACTTGTTGCAAAATTAGGATCCAGATCCTATTTTCTGGTGAAGTTGCAACAAATTGCACGTCGCTGGCCAATGAGAAGACAGCTAAAAATCATGTGACGTCTACTAAAGCCAAAATGGCTGCCAAACAAAGGATTACCGCCAAACTTCCTGCAACTTGTTGCGAACTTCCGCAACTTATCGCACTGAAAGTTGCAATGTGAAAATGTCACAGGTACTCTGCAACAAGATGCAGCTTGCAGGAACTTGCAACTTGGTGCAACCTAGTGTAAACCGCTCTTTATAAATTTCAAAACTTACCATTACGTTTACACTGCCACAGGCCACAGGTTGATGAAATGGAGAGCCCCTAGTGCCAATAGTCTGAGTTACGGTATTCAGAGTTACCGGAGCGTGAGCCACAGATTTCCAGGAATTGGCTGTTCAATTTTGATTCCCCCCTCTTTTTGCCATTTCTAAGCATATAAAATCGTCATTTTTCAACATATTTCAAAAATTTTAGCGAAGAAATTGCAGTTCAACTGTATGACTTTGAAGTTGAGCACGCATGAGGTTTTCAGTAATTTTGACATTAGCCAGAAACCTGAATAAACATTCCAGGCCAATTATCTGGACTTCACACCTCTTAATTGCACCCCTTCGAAAGGCGTTTTGAAGGGGTCGAAATNGGGGGGGGGGGGGGGGGGGGGGGGGGGGGTCTCGATGTCGTGCAGAGAAAATAGCTAGTTGTGTTGAATGTAAAATGGAAGTCGAGTTTCAAAGGTGAAAGACATTGCTTCCTACCAGATTCGAAGCCACGGACCCTCGCATCAGGCATCAATCGCCAGCACTAAAGGTTGTGTTCGTATCAATCGCCAGCACTCAAGGTTGTGTTCATAAACAGTTGTGTTCATATTTTAGTGTGATCCGGCGATCATCCGACTATGATCTGGCGCATAATTTTAAACACATGGAACAAATATCGTTGTTTATTCAAGTTATTCAAAACATTACTCATCTGCAGATTTTCCCCGACCGGCTGGCGTGAAGTTCATTAAATCAGCGCCCTCTATTAACGGAACTTTGATGAAAACGCACGAAGACGTCCAAGCACTTCGACACTGTGGATGGTATTGTCTGAGCTCACCACTGTGCAGCGCTCTTGGATACAACAAGTTCTTAGAGAGATGTGCATTGATTAATGCTTTCCCGATTACTTCCATGGTTTCAAGTATAAAACAACATTCTATTTATCGCATTCAAATTTAGGACATGGTCAGTTGAGATACTCATGTCGTTACTTGGTGTATGGGAGATATGACAGTGAAATTTAACTTATATAATTGTTGTATTTTTCCAAATCAAGAGAAATTCACACATACTGATGGCTTGTTGTACTTGACTCGATGACGCGAAGACTCGATGGCGCGATGACTCCATGACCGCCAATATTATTCAATGTAATTCAGCTCCCTATTTCTAAGAAGTCCAGGGCTTTCATTAACTTTTTCCCTTTCTACGTCACGACCTCCACAGTTTTTTTATGGCAGTCAAGTCGAGAGCATGCAGGGATCTTTAGAATTCCAGCAATTCTTTTTCGGGGTCATGACTTCTTGTTATATTTTACCGGGGTCAATGTGTCAATGCCACCTTACTACTCCCCCTTCGATTCACCGAATCAATGACGTAGTGAGCTCCACAGCCAGGGAGTGCCTTGATGCCATGGACGACGGGAATCCCAAGTTCTTTTTTGAGCTGCTCTAGTAAGGATTGACACTAGACCACAGAGTAGTCTCTATATCTGACGATTTAAGAGACTACTGTCGCCCTCTTGATTCTGGCTATGATTCGTCGGAACACGTCCAATCAGAATACAAATCTGCTGTGATGACGTATCGGCGGCAGGTAAGCCAAGTTCCAAGATGGCGTCTGGCGTCCAACATTTCTCGCTTCGAACATACAGCGAGGTAGTGCAACGAAGGTCAGCGAGATAAACACTCAGTGACCTATCCCAGCGATGTTTTGTGTCATTAGCTAAACATCCTGGGGATAGTCCGTTGAAGAAAGTACCCTGCTATCTCATTTCGACTCCTGCAGCTTGCCGTTAGAGCGCTGCACACAGATGTACACGATGTAGGCATGATGTACGGGTCTGCTAGCTGATGCGCGCGCATCCAGCCTGGTAGGAATTCCGACCACACTTCCGGTTTCGAGATCCCGACAGCAGGCGTACTTGTGGAGCGATGTACGGTAAAAAGGCACTGGTAAAAAAGGCACCGGTAAAAAAGGCACCGGTAAAAAAGGCACGGTAAAAAGGCACTGGTAAAAAAGGCACTGGTAAAATAGGCAATGGTAAAAAAGGCACTGGTAAAAAAGGCACCGGTAAAAAANCTGAAGTGCTTTACTCAATTACTTCTACAATAACATGCCATGTACTGTTTGTTTCCGAACCCCTTGCCCAATTGTTGTATGGATTTAATCATTTTGTCTTTGCTCTTACATCTTTTGACCTGTAATTAGTGATTAATTGCTCTGATTACGCTGCTGAGCTGGCTGATTGGCTTAATTTGACATGTCAATATGGAAACCTAAGGCCTATATTTCCACCCAGAAGACTTCAAGAAGCAGTCACTCAGTCTCAATCATTCGTTCGTAACAGACCACAGACATAAAACACAAATGAATGTGGTCCATTGATGTCAATTATGGCAGCAAAGCGCAATGCGAACCAGTGTTCCCTTACCGATTTCTTCCATAGAAAAAGAGGTAGGTTTAATTTTCCACATTTCTGTATATTTCGTTGCAAGGACTCAAAGAACATCACTTTTAGGATTGTTTTTATTTATTTCAGTTCGAGTGGATGACAGCTATGGTTCAGAGAATCAAAGTGATTCTGTACAAGCACCCCCGCCTGAAAAAGAGCCAGAAACCCCTGTGTCTGAACCTGGTAAGTTAAATTGATTGAAATTAAGTGAAATTCAATTCAGAGTGTTTCATTTAATCCAGGAACGGATTTAGAGGGTTATCTAAAGGTTTTTAAATTGCATTTTCAGGGCTCGAAAAAAGAGAAATTCGACACCTTGATATCTCACAGTTGATTAATGGGAACGGAACTGTCAAGGATATAAGCGATGAGGAGAAGGCCTATTTGATCAACAACCGGAAGCCAGAGAAAACTTTCAAGTTCCCTGACAAAGTATACAAGGATACACGGAACAAATCTGGGGAGATGAAGCGGCGTTGCAAATTGGAATGGCTTGAAAAGTATGCGTTTTTGGCGTATTCGAAGTTGCTTGATGGGCTATTTTGCATCTGCTGCGTCCTGTTTCCAGTGAAGGCACACCAAGGGACCCGAGCAATCAAGCTGATTACAAGTCCGTACCAGAACTGGAAGAAGGCATTAGAGGATTTTTCCAATCATTCAATGCTGGAATATCACAAGGACTCCTTAACTAGGATGAAGGCCTTTATGGACACCAGTAAGAAACCATCCTGCCGTATTGAAAACGTCATCTCATCAAATGCAAATGCTGCAGTGGAACGCAACAGACGGTTCCTCAAGTCAATTCTGCGAGCCATTGAATATTTAGGAAGACAAGGGCAAGCATTCAGAGGACAGAATGATGATGGACCATTGTTGAACACAACTGATGAAGTTATCAATGAAGGGAACTTCAGGGCGTTATTGAATGTGATGTGTGAAACTGATGAGCCCTTGCGAACCCACCTAGAAACATGCCAAAGGAATGCAACGTACATTTCAAAAACTACCCAGAATAACCTCCTGGACTGTATAAGGGACTTCATACAGGATAAAATAGTAAACGAAGTGAAAAGCCAGGAAAGTGGTCCTTATTTTGGATTAGTTTTGCAGATGAAGTTACAGACTGTGCTAACTGGGAACAGTTGGGTGTTGTGATTCGATATGTCAAAGATGACATTCCTGTTGAAAAACTAATCGAATATGTCAAATGTCCGAATATCAAAGGTGAAACTATTGCTGATCTGCTCATTGATTGTTTGGAGAGAGTGGGACTTGATCCTCTCTACTGTCGCTCTCAAACCTATGATGGAGCTGGAAATATGGCTGGCAAACAGAAGGGGGCTGCCACAAATTTTCAAGTCAAAACAGGGAATGAGAAGGCACTTTACTACCACTGTGCCTCGCATGAACTGAACCTGGCTCTATCAAAGGCATCAAAAGTTCCAGAAGTCTACAACATGGTGTGCCTCCTTCAAACCTTGGGAAGATTCTTCATAAACTCACCTAAGCGCCAGGGATTCTTGGAACGCATCATCAAGGAAAAAATCGATGAGGAAAAAAGCTTCAATGTCATGAAGAAGAAAGTCAAACCACTTTGCGAAACAAGATGGGTTGAGCGCCATGTGGCATTTGAGGACATGGAAGTCTTATACGAGCACATCCTTGAATGTGTAGATCAGATTTCTCAAAATGCAGATCGGAATTGGGACCCACAGTCAGTCACTGATACAAATGGAATGCACAGACAACTGACAGATTCAAGATTCTTTGTTGCCTTTCAAGTATGTCGCTTTGCATTTGGATTTACGAAGGCATTGTCTCTTCAGCTGCAGGGCACAAACATGGAGATCATGAGGGCCTATGAAAAGGTGCAACTGGTGACTGATGAGCTGGAAGAAGTCCGCGTGAAGGCTGAAGATGAATTCAAGACAATATACAGTAAATCATCTGCTATGGCTGAGGGAGTTGGCATCACTCTAAAGAAACCTAGAACAACTGCAAGACAAACTCTGAGATCAAATGTTGACGGAGACACGGAAGAATACTGGCGAAGAACAGTGTTTGTGCCATTCATTGACTGTTTGACTGATCAACTGAATGACAGGTTTCAGGGGAGGACTGCTGCAGCATTGAAAGCAATACATCTACTGCCAGGACATCTTGAGAAGTTGACACAGGAACACGAAACTGAAATAGCTAAGTTCTTTGAAAGCGATCTGCCCAGTCCAGCTACTTTCCATCAGGAGGTGAGACTCTGGAATCGCCATTGGTCATCTGAAGTTGACAAGCCAGTGAAGATCTCAGAGACGCTGAAAAGAGTTTGTCAAGATGGTGTAGGAAAATTGTTCCCAAATATCGTTGTGATATTCCGAATCCTCCTTACGGTGCCAGCCACAAGTGCAAGTGTAGAACGTGCCAATTCTGCACTCAGGTATGTGAAAACAAACTACAGGAATCGCATGAGTGAGCCACGCTTAAATGCACTGATCCTCCTGTATGTTCACAAGGACATTAAACTGGACTATGATGAGGTCATCGACATGTACGCCAAGAGACATCCTCGAAGGATGCTTTTTATAAACCCACTCGGAGAAAAGTAATTCTTTTGAGCAAATTTGAAATATCTGGCATGATTGGGTGTGGATAGAGAATGATTTTCAATCAAAGGTCTTCAGTGAACACTTACAGCAAATCACCACGACCCTGGCCTAAAACTAATTGGCCTAGGCTTTTATTGCTCATTGCTCAAAATTGATCAGATGTGTGCAATTACTATTTGTTTTCTTTCAATTCCTGTTTAGACATTTGTCGAAAATATATTTTTATGTCACTAACACTGACTTCATGTCTTCATTTCCCAGTACCGTAGTTTTAAGTTTTGATATTATATTTCTGAAGAAAAACAACACACCATTAGCATGGTAAGAAAAGGAAAATGCAACTGAGAGCTTAATGTTCAGCTTATGGCAACTCCCCCCCCCCGCCACGCCCCCCCTTTCCGAAATGTCTGGATCCGACCCTGGTCATCGTGACGTTGGCGGAATTTCAGGTCGGTAAAAATATCATAATCTTGCATGAGCTGTGTTTTTGATAAAAGTTTATACTTTCTGTTAAAAAGTGTGATCTTCATTGCAACATGCGTTGCGCCACAGCTATGTCTCTCTTTTTGGTCTGTCTGAAAAACTCACCAACCCAGAAACGCCCAAAAAATGCCCAGTAAAGGCCCGTTTCCACCTGAGCGTTTTACGCCGCGTTTTGACGCTTCGCCCATTGTTTGGAAGCAGAGCGGCGGAAAATAACAAAAGATTTGACGCATCACGCGGCGTAAAACGCTCTAGTGGAAACGGGCCTTTACAGTGCCCTCACATTTCAAGAGTTCCCTCACCAAATCCAATTTAATCCAGAATCATTAATCAATTCAGTCCCAGATCAATTCCATGTTCCAATTACAAGAATTCCAACACAAACTGAACAGACTGAATCACATTTCTATAGTCCCCCTTTCAGTCACTAGAGTTCATCTACAAGTCCTATGATTTTCCTATGATTTGTCACATTTCATATATTTGTCATATTTCACGTATATTTGTATTTCACTTTTACCTTATTAACCCCCTTCAAACCAGCACACTCCAAATTAAACTGAAAACACAAACTGGATAGAATATTAATTAAGTAGAAATAAAATAAAATAACAAAAAAACCACTTGTATGAATATTCACAATATTCTGCAGGCTGGGTAGATCTAAATGCGACGGAAGGGATAGCCCTGACTTGACTGGAAAACTGAACGAAAGTCATTTAGAAAATGTTCTGTAACTTTTGTTCAACACCGACTTTTTTAAATCTGAAAAAAAATTTGCTGGGAAACAAACAGGCCTTAAAATGACGTTGGTTTGGTTCCGATGAAATTTCAAACTTTTGCCAGAAATCCATTTTATCAAAAATCAAGGATCAAGGATCATTTTTTCTCAAAATGTGGCTTTAGGCCTTAACTTTCTGCACAAAAAGCAAAAGTTAATTCACTGAAGATTTTTGGAAATAAATAAGTTCATTAGGCGTGCATTTACTTTTGATTAAGGGTGTACTTCTCATGACGTCCTCCCGGTTCGATAGCAGTCAAACGACCTGACCCTTTCAATTAGGTAATATTATATGACACCAAATTCCTGAAAGACACTGAAAATGATCCAAGAAAGAAAACCTACAAGTCAGCGTGTCCAACTTTATTTTCGATGGGTGAATTACTTTTAGTGTTTGTTTGATAAGAGTTACCAGTACATTGTTATAAAGCTAGCACTATTTGGATGAAAATTGAACTGTCAAGGAAAGACGGCGTTGATGACGCCCGAACAATCAAAAATGACATTTTACAGTTGAGCCGACGCGCCGTAAGATTATTTTGTTGAGTTGCTGAAAAGTACTGTGGCTGATAAAGGCCATCATTTTATTTATCGTTAGTCGGGCCCCCGACTTACGAGAGTATGGGCGGTTATTCGCGCAAATAATGGACGTTGCAAAACACGAAGATCATATCACATGGCAAAAAGACGGAGGTTATATGGAAAACACGAAGATATAAGGCAAATCACGGAGGTTATACCGCAAAACACGAAAGTTAGAAGCAAAATACGAAGGATGTAAGTCATCTAACAGTCATTGGGTGGCGCTTGAAGTGCAGCAGACGGTCTATCTTGCAAGCAAGAATCTCAGGAAAAGGCTGAATATTAACGGTATAGTCTCTAGTATTTGGGAATGGAGAATGAAGATTGTTGGGAAACGTTCCGGGGAAGCCCCGTATAGGCTTGCTTTCTGCTGTGTAAAATGGATAAAGGAGGAACAGCGAACACGTCCATACTCATTAAAACCGTAGTTGCAATTATTTATTTTGGAAAAAACATACTAGGTGGCAGCACCTTAGCCGCATCACCAACACCTTATCACACATGTATACAGTGTAGAACATAAAATATACCAAACACAACCAATCTATGGGCCGGTCCTCAAAATACTCCCACCTATTGGTACACTCGGCCCCAGTGTGTATCCGACGTCCCGGTCTCCACACACTGGCACTTTTGGGGCTCAAAAGCCGTGAACACTCCACTGGGCTCCAGCCAATCACCACGCTTTCTCACTCATAATTGCCGCGGAATTTCCGCGAAACTTAGCGAAATGAGAAGAGCTGCCACCACGCGGTCTTCACGACTGTTATTCTCTAAAAGAACCAGACGCGGAGTGTGACTTACCGAAGGGGTGAGCCCGTAGCGTCTGGCCAAGCGAGACTAACCTATTGCAGGATCCAATACCAAGAGACCAATAAAAACCAGTTAATCCATAGTGACCACAACCTTAATCCAATGTTTCTTTACTANTCTATTGTTTGGGTATACCCACACAATAGATAAACGTCGTCGTAGGGCCTAACCGGGCGCTTGCGAAACCTCCCTATTATCTCAGCAAAGCCATCTATTATTTTAGTTTTGAGCCAGACGTTTTGTAGATACATCGCAGTACTAAAGCACTGCGAAGGAATATAAAAAATATTAACCGACAGGGTTCAACTACAGTAAAAACTTATTTTCGGGAAGGCGACCACAGCGCCCCCTTTTATCTTAATTCTTGCTGAGGCATGATGGGACATCACCGTGCATTGAAAAATTCTTGTCGCGTATTTTGTTGTGTTGACATATTGGGTCCTGAGTCATACTCCCACTTTTTATGCCCTCGCTTCAAAAGAAGTGGGGGCATTATGTCGTCATCCGTTACGTCCGTCTGTCGTCCGTCGGCGGCGGCGTCGTCGGCGGCGTCCGGCGTCGGCGTCGTCGCGCCGTAAACTTTCCATTTCCGATCATTTAAAAGAAAGCAGTTGGTCCAATCAAATAGATTTTTTGTGTGTATGTTGGGGGTGTCTAATAGTCCGGCCGATAAGGGGTAAAATCGTGCAAATCGGTATAAAAGCACCAAATTTGGTATGCAGCAGCTTTATAGGACACTGATCAATTATAGGATGGGTGACACGTGAAAAGCGCCCCCTGGCGGCCACCATCTTGAATTTCAAAATGGCCGCCATCTGAGGCCTTTTTTGCTCATAACTTCGGTTCTATCGCACGTACAATCATAATTCCACTGGCTACACCCAGGTTTATGGGCCTGCGCAATCGATTGAAACCATCAGTGATGACGTCATATGGCCGCCATATTGGAATCCAAGATGGCCGCCGCCTAAACGACCATCTTCCTTTGTGGCCCATTTTCCGTATGTTCTGCACAAGCGAGAAAGCGCAAAATCTCCATGGAGGCAGATCTTGGCCTCTGCTTCAATTATGGATGAAGTGTCAACAATATTACACCCCCTATTGGCCGCCATCTTGAAATTCAAAATGGCCGACATCGCAGCTGAACCAGTTTACGTCAGAATTGCTTTTTCAACGATAACGCAACCAGGCCCTGTATCAACTTTCTGTTCTGACAGAGAGTAAAACAATTCAAATGGCTCATAACCTCCGCTTGCGTGCCCATCGACCAAATGAATGAACCTATCAGTGATAAAGTCATACTGCCGCCATATTGGATTTCAAGATGGCCGCCGAAAGCAGACTAACACTGAAAAAATCACTCGGTGTGGATGGAAACACCCCTGACTATGAAAGTTGGTGCAGTACGATGTGTGAGTTGCACCCACAGTTCAAGTTCTGGAACACCGTGATGGAACTAGAGCAGATTCTTTGCCAGTTTGTGATGTCACTTAGAACCGGAAACTTCCAGCTGAACATCAATGCTCTTCAGAGGATTCTACCTTGGGTATTTGTGATGGACCACATCCACTACGCGCGCTGGCTCTCAGTCCATCTGAGAGATATGCTTGCACTGGAAGAGTCGCATCCAACGGTGTACGAAGCGTTTATGCAGGGACTATTCGTGGCAAAAAGATCGAATTGCAAGTTCTCGTTGATGGCGTTGGACCAGGCACACGAGCAGATGAACAAAGTCATCAAAGGCGACGGTGGAAGCATTGGTCTTTTTGATAATGAACATGCGCTTAGGCGTTGGCTTTTATCGGGCCCAGAGGTTGCCAGAATAGTCCATGAATACGAAGCTCTTTGGGACAGTGACGCCGAGGACAGAGGTCATCATGAACAGTCGTTCAGCCGACAGAAAACATTTGCTAGCGATGTCCCGAAATTGTTGTCGGTTCTGGAGGAACTTGATAATCCATTCCAAGAAGAATCAAAGAATGATTTGATTAACATTCACAGCAAGACCATCGTGGATGCAAAGGCTATATGTGTGAAGCAAGGAACACTGGCACAGCACAGTTTGAATCATTTTGGACCGACAGAATCATCAAAAGGACAGAGCCCATTACAAGGCCGCTAAAGAAGAACAACATTCGAATCTTCAAAACGAACCCACCCAAAGCACCGGCGAGGGACAAACATGAGGTTAAAAAGCTTAAGGGTAGATGTCAGCTCTTTTCTAAACTGTAGATTGGTAGCCACGCGGCAAAGGCGGACAACGACCTCTCGACATTCTTTGAACATGAGCATGCCCCAGAACCACCATCCCTGGCTGAAGATGGGAAAATGAGGATTCCGAAAAATAAATCCGATTTGCTTGCATGTCTTGAAGAACTCCAGGGGGCCAAGCAGTCGGAGAGCCAAACCCACAACACTAAGCCATGCGTCACTGCAAAAATCATCGACGGATCAGCGATGGTGAACATGCTCCAGCCAGATGCATCAACAGGTGACTTCAATGGGTACAGGCATTGACAGATGCTTATCTACACTTTGTATCTTGAATATTTCAAATACCACCGAACCAAATTTGATGCGGTTTGTTGCATATGAAAGGAAAACTTGTTGGTCACATTTCTGCATCAAAATTTTGGAAATTTCGAAATATCAAAATTATGTAATTGCTTGTCAGAAAAAATCTCGAAAATCAACACCTTTTATTTTGTGATTATATTTTTATTTTTATAGTGTTTCTGACAGAATGGAAGTTTCTAAGGACTTTGGTGCTGGTTTCATCAAAATCTGTCGAGTGGTTGCTGAGATATTTGAGATTATCAATATTTTGAGATTTTGAGATTTTCACGATTTTTCACAAAATTTTGGTGTCAGTAGATAGAGCTGACCTCAAATCATAAAATTATGGAAATTTTGGATGATTCGCATAAACTGGTTAGAATTTACACACATTTTTCAAAATATCAACATTTTGATATTACGATATTTCTGCACAGTTAACCCCAAAAAGTTTCAAAATAACGTAAACCTGTTATCTGATGTTAGCTTTATCCAATGGTATGAAAATTTCTTGAAAAACGCGAAAATCTCAAAATATCAAAATTTTGATAATCTCAAATATCTCAGTAACCACTCGGTAGATTTTGATGAAACTAGCACCAAAATCCTTAGAAACTTCCCTTCTATCAGAACTACTACAAAAATGAAAATATAATCACAAAATAAAAGGTGTTGATTTTTGAGATTTTTTCTGACAAGCAATTACATAATTTGGATATTTCGAAATTTCCAAAATTTTGATGCAGAAATGTGACCAACAAGTTTTCCTTTCATATGCAACAAATCGCATCAAAATTGGTTCGGTGGTATTTGAAATATTCAAGATACAAAGTGTAGATAAACATCTGTCAATGCCTGTACATCCAAAAGTGTGTTATTCCTCATATCCGCAAACAAAGTAAAGACGTCACGAGAATCGACGTAATATGGGATAGATACCCGGAGGAGAGCCTCAAGGACCAGGTCCACGAGAACCGCGGAACAGGAATCAGAAAGCGGGTCACCCCTGGAACAAAGGTACCAAAAGATTGGAAAAGCTTTCTCAGAAACGGAAAGAACAAGGAAGAGCTGTTCCATCTCCTGGCAGAAAGAATCACATCAACTGAAATAGAAGGAAAACAAGTATTCGCAACAAGTGGAAGAAGCGTCCTGACAAGCCATGAGATCCCAAACCTGAGTACGACAGAAATAGACCCGTGTAACCACGAAGAGGCCGATACGAGGTAGGACCAGTTTTGTATTCACCATTTTATGCAAGTGATTTGGGAAAGACTAAAACATAGAATGAATAACATGCACCCCGGCGTACAACTATGCACATGTAGGCCTATCTTTCATAATGATTCAGATGCGTTTGTTTATTTTTCAGGATGCTCCTCCATGCTGCCCATGCTGCAAAAGAAGGTCACCGTCGCATCCTTTTGAAAACGGTAGACACCGATGTAGTCGTCCTGAGCGTGGCCATGTTCACCCGGATCAAAGTTGATGAACTTTGGATTGAGTTTGGTACTGGTTCCACTTGCAGGTTGATCTCGGTACATGACATTGTTCGGGCATTCGGGGAGGAGAAAGCATGCGCTCTGCCATTCTTCCATTCTTTCACCGGCTGTGATGTTACTTCTGGTTTCTTTGGGAGAGGGAAAAAGACAGCTTGGGAAACATGGATGAAATTCGACGATGTAACAGGTGCCTTCTCCCAGTTATCCAATCATCCATCCAGTGAAGTGAAAGAGAGGTGCTAGGTATAGATTTAAGCCTATACGGTGTGTAGATGTGGGTGGTACCGGAAGAGGTTGTTGCGCTGAAGCTGCGAAAGTTCGTTTGCACTAAATAATGTGTTGCAGGAAGCAAATCGCGTCTACAGAAAACAAGTGCCAAATTCTGAAATAGATGAAAAAGAGAAACATGAATACTAGGCCAAGTAGCTGAATTGATAGACTGCAATAGTTGTACCTGAGGTTTGTGAATAAAAGTGCATTCTGCAGCTGGGCTGCTCACAGCCCATCTGCAGAATGCACTTTTATTTTAGCAGCAATTCATCGTCTGTGCTGAACCCTTCCTGTTAGGCCTACCACTGATTTATGAATAACAGGTGGGCTGCTTGAACTTAGAGATGTCAGGCTGGACTACAGTACAGTAGGCCTAATGCATGCCAACACAGTGTATGATCACGGCACACACGTCATCTGCATGCACACTAGCACAGGGATACAATGATACATGCATGACTGATGACCGGTGAACTGTGCTACCGGTACGCGTAGGTTTTTTGGCGTATGAAAAAGTGTATGGGGACAATAAAATTCGTGAATTACGCGCTAGATTATATGCTTGAACTTTTGCCGTCCTCCCTTCCAACTGCACCTACCGTATTAATGAATTATACGACCTCACAGAGCTCGGAAATCGGATCATGCAGCATTCCATGTACACATGTCATTTTTAGCACAGGGGAGAGATTCCTCACTGCGCACACGCCCCCGGCGGCAGCTGGTGGAAGTAAGGTTTGGCGGGAAATGATTTTGAACGAAGTTGTTAATTAGCGCCGTTAATTAACCAGAGGAGCTGGGATGCTGAAAAATTTATTTTTGGCATATGACCACATACACTGTCGATCACCAACACCGGCCCCGACCAGGTATTCGCCGTTTGGGCTGTAGCTCCATGACTTGCCGATCGCTATAGTATATGGTGGTAGGATGGCATATCAACCGTTGGGGGCGACACTTATCTTCGTGGGCGCTGCGCGCCGTACGTTTCACTCACCCGCCCCATTCGTCAAGAGAACTTTGCCAGACAATCCTGGGTACCATAGAACAATTTGTTGTCAATCTATATGCAAGGAACATGCACGCAAATGGAGTCAACCATGCACGACAGATGCTGACCTGCAACTATAACAGGAATATAGACAATGTGCCACCCACGCAAGGTGCCCTTATTCAGCACGTCCTGAGAGCAGCATATCAGGCCGGCTACGTATGGAACCAGTCGCTGAGTGTAGAGCAGGTGCTACCTTCTCCTGGTGACTGGGGATGGTGTCAGGTTCAAGGCAATTGGAGACCGAACTGGACCGACCTTCCAGATGCAAATAAAGTTTGCCGTGAACTGAAAATGTGTAAATGTAAAACTGTTTGTGGCACAAGATGCGGGTGCAAGAAGCGCCTCGCCTGTACTTGCTCTGCAATGTCCAGATGTCCATGCAACATGCCTGCATTGAAACCCTAGCTAATGAAGGCACTGCTTACTCCGCAGACGCAGAGTGGCGCTGAGCGACTCGAGGATTTTCTTTATGGCCTAGAGGTTGGCGCGTTGGCCTCGGCGCTAGAAGTTAAGCAACGTACAGCACTTGGATGGGGTGACCGGCGCGTCAATATGCCTGGGCCTACAACGGCAATGCAACAAAAGGCATGAATATATTGATTCGGGAAAGGTAGTGGATTCCCATTCCAATTTTGGCGAGCCCTGAGAATTTGTGACCAAGTCTGGGAAAACCATCCCAGAACGATGTGAAAAACACTTTACTCAGAGAAAACGTTTGTGATAGTTTTGAGTAAATTTGTAGTTGTCTTCAGTACCATTGAAACAATGCAGTTTACATCGATACTTGGATCGTTCTCCTTTTTCATTTACCAATACAACGGGGATCACCTTGGAAGTCAATATAGCGGCCATATGATATCATTTCTGATGCGCCCATTCGATTGGGCATACCCGGAAACCTGGGGTTAGGCGTTTGAATCACCTTCCTATGTACATTAGAACTTGAGTTATGATGGAAAAACCATTCCTAGGGCTATATAGCCAAAATGGCCGATTCAAGATGGCGGCCACAAGGGGGCGTCATTTTCCTGGCACTCATCCAATTATTAAAAAATGGACCAAAACCTGTCTCAAAAATAATTTTGGGCTTCACCCCATTATTCTAACTTGGGGAAAATGGGCCATACAGAAAACTGGTAGTTTGGAGGGCGGCCATCTTGGAATCCAATATGGCGGCCATGTGACGTCATCATTGATGGTCTCACCTGATTGGTCATACCCAAAAACGTAGGGTTAGGCGTTTAAATTATCTTCTTATGTGCATTAGAACATGAGTAATTAAAGAAAAACCCCTCCAAGGGCTCCCGCTGGCGGCCATTTTGAAATTCAACGTGGTGGCCGCCAGGGGGCACTTTCCACGTGTCACCCGTCCTGAAATTGATCTGCATGTATCAAAGTATCTGTGTTCCAAATTTGGTGCTTTTATACCGATTTGCACGATTTTGCTGTTTTTTTACCCTTATCGGCCGGACTAAGAGGGCCTTTCTCCCATCAGGTTGGGGTTCAAAGTTGTTAGGAGCCGCCGGCGCCGCTGCCAAGCATTTGCTTGGAAAGAGGTATGATGAGCTGACTGAAGAAGAAAAAAGGTTCTTTCCCGCAGCTCTCCTTGGTCTTGCTGGACACGTTATTAGCCATGTCACTGGAAAGAGGGCATTCCTGCCATCAGGTTGGGGTTCAAAGTTGTTGGGAGCCGCTGGCGCCGCTGCTAAGCATTTGCTTGGAAAGAGGTTTGACGAGCTGACTGAAGAAGAAAAAAGGTTCTTTCCAGCAGCTCTCCTTGGCCTTGCTGGACACGTTATTAGCCATGTCACTGGAAAGAGGGCTGACCAGATGACTGAAGAAGAGATAAAGCAGATTGTTGAGAGAGCCTTTCACTGAAGGGTTACCTGGAAAGTTAGTAGGAGCCCTCTCGCCGATTCCGAGCCTGACATTCTCCTGGTTTAGGAGAGAACTCTGTGGACTCGATATTTCCTTCTCCTTTCTTCCGTTGTGCCGTATAGTACACGTTGAGTTGTTGAAATATTGCATTCTATTGATTTTTTTCTGTTACAATTGCAAATTCTTGAAAGACTAGATGTACGGCAGAGGAAACTGAGCAAGTCGATCAGTAGGTTGGCCGACTCTCTAATACTCCTTTCATGTACACGCAGGCCTATGTAGTTGTTAATAGTGAGGTTTTGCAAATCTGACGAAGTACGAAATACGGAATTCAACAAATGTCCCTGTTGCCAGTGCGTCTTTTTAGCATGTCATGTAAGACCGAGACAGTTGTGGTGCATCTTAAATTTCAAAGTTTAATATACACCGTAACTGCATCGGTCTAACGTCATACGCTAAAAGACGCTCTTGCAGCAGCCGATGTTTGTGGTACCAACCATCTCTAGAAATATATTACGTCATGGAAATGAAGTCCAATTTTGTATTTCGTGTTTCGTCAGATTTGCGAACCCACACTAGTCATGAAACTGAAGTCGGAAATCAGTCAAACTGCGTGGATCCGCCAGTGCTGCGTAATGCTGATGTCACGTCGCAGCTACGATATCCTGCGCCACGACGGAACAGTCGGCATCAAATGAAGAAATCATGGTCAGGTTGCAAAATGTGAAGATGTGTGGACTCATCGTGGAACCTGGTCTTGTCTGCCAGCAGGGAATCGGAAGTCGACACAGGTTGACTGCGAATAGATTCGAGATTGTTCGTGGGACCTCCCATTCAGGTCGTTCTTTTCATGACGAAACACGAAGTACGAAATACGAAATTGGATTTCATTTCTATGACGTAATGTGTTTCAGGAGATGGTTGGCACCACAAATATCGCCTGCTGCAAGAGCGGCCTTTTAGCGTATGACCGTAGACCGATAGAGTTACAGTGTATATTAAACTTTGAAATTTATCTTTCGTATCGACTTCGTAGATACGGAGTCTAAAATTTACATGTTATGCTAAAAGACGCACTGGCAGCAGGGCCATTTGTGGTAGCAACCATCTCCAGAAATACATTAGGTCCTGGAAATGAAGTTGAATTTCGTATTGAAATGCTGCGGAAGACAAGGATGTTGGTCGTTTGAATAATTGAAGTGGGATGTGTTAGACAGTGCATGTGGCTTTCACATTTCCAAAAATTGGGAAAAAGTAATTAGTAGTTATCGAGTAAATCAAGAATATCTGGTGCGGATTAAGGTAGTCGTGTTTGGTATCAAACTAAAGGTAATGGAGTGTAGGTTTGAACTGACCTACTTCCATGACCTAGTGACCTACTTACAGACCAGCTGAGCAAAACTAGTCGTATTTCGTATCAAAACAAATGTAATGAAGTGTAGGTTTGAACTGACCTACTGCCTTGGCCTAGTGACCTACTTACATACCAGTTGAGCGAAGGTAGTCATGTTTGGTATCAAACTAAAGGTAATAAAGTGTCTCTCAATGAAAACAACTTACAGCGGCCAAGCGAAGCTCTCAAAGCCGCCAGGCTTCTAGTTGTATGTATGTTGAGGGCGACTCAAGAAAGGTTCCTTATGAAAATGGCTGCATTTCAATTTACAATATGGCCTCCAGAGCTGGCATCTTGAAATCAGATTCCGATCCGTCAATTTCAGGAATGTACTGTTTGTCCGGTGATATTGGTTTTTGGTATGCATGTTCCCTGATATCGACGGAATCTAATTTCAACATAACTTGACTGGAGGTTCGTCCAACTCAACATACACGCCGGGGCACGCTTTGCGTTGCTCTTGTTCTTCTATTGTCCTCATTACAACTTACCCAGACAGGTCCTTTTTGCAGAATTGTCCGATGTGTTGAATATTTGTGGCCTTTCTATCAATGATTTCTCTGAGCAAGAATTATTACATCATCTAATTTTCGGTTTTGAATTTGAGTTTGTAAGACATAATAACAGTTTATTCCCGGTGGTTCATAAGTACATTTTGGCCACTGACCGCTTCTCTTTTTAATTTAACTAGCAGTTACCCGTGCTACGCACGGTTTTGGTCGTGAGCTGTCCGATGGCGTTGTGATGTCTTGGTTGTACCCCACAATATTACATTCATAAGCAGGGCCGGATCCTGAGTTGACAGAAAAGGGGGCGTAGCTCGATGGAGTTGGTGAGCACTGAGAGTGAGAAGCTGCTCACCCCCAGAAAAATATGACAATTTAAATACGTGGTTTTAGATGCATTTTCCTGGCATCTGCATGAGAGCAAAATACTACTCCAATTTTTTATGTGATTTAATTTTCTTGCTAGAAAAATCTTACTCTTGCAAAAAATGGGGGGGGGGGGGGTGGGGGGGGGGGGGGGAGGCGTAGGCCTACGGCCCCCTGGATCCGACCCTGATAAGATCTCTCTGAAGGTAACGGTGTAGATCTAAATGTAAGTGTGCGGTCCCCGATTTGACGTTGTGTCCGAGTCTGGATTACTTTGACGCGAATATGTTGTGGTACGACCGGGCTCTAGAGAGCGCAAGTTTGCCGTGAGAGAAAACTGGATTTTGGAGGAATAGGCCTATGCCCATATGAAATGTTTGTCCTTGGGATGTAGGCCTAGGCCTATTGATTGTCGTAGAATAGGCTACCCCTGTGTGAAAGGGCCAGAATAAATCACAATGCAGGCTATCATCGCGTCATCAATCCGGAGGAATGATTTAACATGATGATGGCCCTATCGCCCGGGCCCTATCGGTGGCCAAAAACAATGCCGACTCTACCCACAGTAGTGTATGTATTTATTGTAGCCCAGAGCCTCGAAGACACTACACCCTGTGCTTCAATGCATTGTAAAACGTGCACATGCACCACGTTATGAAACGTCTTTCACTCCTGTGGTGTGTCTAATTAACGATAGATGGCGCGCGCTGGCGGTCGGTATCGTGATAGCAACGGGAATAAAAGTGCAATAAAATGTGATTTTTTTGAAATATTGCAAATAAAAGTGGGTGGAATGTCTTCGGACAAACCCGAAGCGTATATATGTGGAAAATCACGGCAATCCGTACGGTGGTTTCAGAGGAGATGTGTGAAATTACGCAAATCGCCAACTCAGTAATAATACATGTATATAGATAATATATAGATATATCCGCTGTTCAATACCTCTTAATTGTATTCTTGTGTTAGTTTTTGTTAAATTTCAGTTTTGATGGTCTAGTGTCAGTTTTGTTCGATGTAGTAGCACCGTAGCCACATCTGCACCTATTGCATATCTGCACCTGTCACTTCGCTATCTCACAATTATTTTGTATAAATTTGTTCAGGCAGCCGTAATGTGCTGTTGGCACGCTGGCGCCTTAATAAATAAATACATAAATACGGGCCATGTATTTCACAGGGTTGAATAAATTCCGCTTTGGCGTGCCATACAGCAGCCTCACTGCGCAAACAATCTGCGCATATAACGTGGTAGTTTTCATGGTTTGTAAATAATGCATTCGGGTTGGGAATGATGGATTATTTGATTTGGATGATTTGCAAACAATGAACATGCACCAGTTCAGTTATATTCAAATAATGAAAATGCGCCATTTCAATTACTTGGAAATAATGAAAGCACGAGTTTCCATGGTTTGGAAATAAAGTGTTTACGTGATGTCGACGTAATTATTTGCAAATAATGGAAACAATACGTTTTCATGCTTTGGAAATAATGAAAATGCACAGCTTTTATGCTTTGCAAATAATGAACTGCGGGATGTCATTGCTTGCAAATAATAATATTGAGAGTTTCAAATTATTTGCAAATAATATAATTGTGTTTTTTCTTGATTTGGAAATAATGGCAATGAACAGTTTTTATGGTTTGGAAATAATTTATTTTGCTGCTGGATTGTTTGGAAATAATGTAACGTCACACATTATATTATTTGAAATAATAAATTTACGAGAAAATTTATGATTTGAAATAAAGTTTTCATCTAAGTTACATTATTACCAAATAAAGGGATTATATCAAATAATTTTCTCAAATAATTTAATTCCCACATGGCACCTCATACTACACTGTTCTACAGCAAGCCGTATGAACGATTCGCTTTGTTTTCAACACGGTTTTCACACCAGACCAACTACTTATGCTCAGAAACTGTGAGAGGTAAAGTGATATGTTGAGTTGTATGCTCCCAGTGGTCTGTACGTGCCGCTAAACTTTTGAACCGAGAACAAGATGGCAGCCTCCAGGCGTCATTTTGACGGCCAGTATGGCGGCCGTGTGACGTCAGTGAAGAACCTCTATAGTTGGCGAGTATTGATAACCAATTTTACCTTTTCAATAGCCGATTATCAGAATCTGAAGTTCACACAATTACACACACACAAAATCTTTATGTTCATTATTGATTGAGATGAATATTCTATATACTAGTTTTCACGTTTTTCTGCTGTCACTCATTGTACATCTCGACATATTCAACTGCTTGGTCATTATTTCATGCAAACTCGATTTATTCGTGCCCTTTACCTGTTGCATATCACGGGAAACTGAGGGGGTTTGGTCTTAATTTACATCATGTACTCCCATAAATCATCATTGGTAGTTTTTTCGAGTGTGCGGTGTGATCCACAATCCTATCAATTTATTGTTGGCATGCAATTTCACTAGGATAACTTGTTAAAGCAGGAAAGCAACGAAGTCTCGAAATTATTTCTTTCTTACCACATTATTTTCCAAACAAATTTGTGCAGACACTTTCAAACGTATATACATGTATATCCTCTACGCGTTTGCCTCGTGAGAAGCCTTTTATCGACCGACAGCGTGGTCGTGTATTGGTAATGCCTAGGTCACAAATCCACCGGGCCCCGTACGATTTCCCCCACCCGGCGATTTGCCGTGGATTTTGGAGATCGTACGGGTCCATTACGATTTTCATATGTACGGTGTGTGTGGTCACATATTCTACGGCGCCCGGCGGTGCCCGGTGAAAATTCGTGGAGAGTAATCGCAAGACGCCCGTCAACCAACCGTAAAAGGTGCAGGCCGGATGCCGTGGGGTAAGCTTCAGGGGTCCGTCTGATGAAGAGATGCGACGCAAGGTCCCGGATGGCGTCCGGCCGGGGTCTTCATGGCCGTGCGGCACCCTTGAGCACCGCACGGGGCTCATCAAACTTTTTTCACGATAATTGGCAGAAAAAATCGTGCGCAGCCCGCCCGGTCACCGGCAGGAGCCCCCACGGGCCACTACGGGCTTTCTAACGATGAAAACGCCGGGAGATTTGGCAGCAGCCAGCTCAGCACTGCGGCGCCCGCACGCCCCCTACTCGCCGCACGGGCACCGGAATGGATATGTGACCTAGGCTTAAGTCTAGTGACCAAGTCATGTAAATGCTAGGTTCCCATTATCACGAATTGCGCCACGATTAAAATTGTGGTCGTAATCGTGGAGTAATAATCTTGCTGATCCTATCAGAATGCGGTCAGTCGTGGTAATGGTGTTGATGGTAGAAAAGTTTTGGACTGTTCAAAAATTTTCTACGATCAACGCGATTAATTGTCAATCGTGATCACCGCATCAGATCGTATTGGATCGTAAAGGTCTCGGGCCACTTGTGCGTTTTGCGCTGCGTGATGCGTCAAATCTTTTGTTAGGAAGCAGAACGGCGGAAAATAACAAAAGATTTGACGCATCACGCAGCGCAAAACGCACAAGTGGCCCGAGACCTTAACAAAGCGCGACAGATCGCATCTAATCGTGCTTCCAAATGGTAGACATTAACTAAGGAGCTGTAGAGGCATATGTCTAAAAATAGCCACACCACGTGATAGAAACAGAGCCATAGATCCACGTGGTTATTTTGGCGGGAAAATGGCTGAATTGGGAGATGTGAGATTTGACAGACTACATCGCGCCACTTCAGCTGGTCTGGCAGGCCTGCCAAGATCTAACCTTATAAAGCGGTGTAAAATTGTTTAACTTGGAATATTCTTTCAAAGAACGGGCTTAATGAAGCAACCATCCGGAGGGGGGGGGAGTTAACCCCTTTTTCTGCAGTGCCAAATTTTATCCATATTCACGAAATGTCTCTAAGTACAGCAGACCCCTCCCAGCCCCACTGCAGCTGCCCTTGGTTTCTTTGGATGGCATATCCTCATTTGCCCCTGCTCCCGAGTAAAACTGGACAAAACAAATTTTTCCTCCAAAAGGTCATCTCCCCTCTTCAAGATAAGCTATGTGGTGTCAGATGTGGGGAAAATGCATCTGGGAGAATCTAGATTTTCAATTTTTTTGCCCGTTGGGGGGCCCCAAAGTGAATGCACGGAAGGGTCGGGCTTCAGGGCCGGATGCATTGGCAGAAGGGGGGCGTAGCTCGACGTCGCCCGACGGAGGTGCTGCGCACCGAAAGCAGGAAGCCCAAACGGGGGGGGGGTCGTCTGGGGCCCTCCCCCAGAAAAATTCGACAATGTTAAGTGCTTTCAGATGCATTTTCTTGGCATCTGAGAGCAAAATAGTACTTGCATTTTTTGTGATAAAATTTGCATTTTTTGTGATAAAATTTTTCTGGCTNCCCCCCCCCCCAAAGCTGAAGCCGTCACTGTTATCGAAATGTTATTCGTCGATAAACCAGGTGAACTCATCCATGTAAATACACCAAACACACAGCCACGTGGTCTTGTTGACAAATTATGTAAGCCAATCTTCATTGGTCAGAATTTCTCATTAGATATGCCAGTTCCTACGTCACTATCTCATTTAATATTCATGTTCTGACGTCATTATCTCATTTGGAGGCATATGCCTCTACAGCTCCTTAGTTAATGTCTACCCTTCCAAATTGTGGTGAAGCTAAGTTCTCACTGTCGTGCGGTCGTTACGAACGTCACGATTGGGCATTCGTAGCTGATCGTGGAATATTTGTTTATATTTCTCTGAAGTTTCACGTTTGGATACCAGGTGATGCGAGTCGATACGTTCTGGTACGGTTTGGTGCGCTTGATGCGATATGGTCACGATCGGTGGCACGAATCATGCCATGATTGAAATTGTGGTCGTAATCGTGTCGTAACCATTTCAGAAGAGACTGAGCTGAATACCAAATGTAGATCTGAAATACCCTGTACCAAGTAGAATCAAAAAGGATACCGCGTGGATATACATGTACTTGGATATACTTTTGCACACACTTTTTTGTGGATTCACGGAATTTTTTTGTGCTGAATCCTCTTGTTTGACGCTGTATCCTGCATTACCTGGTGTCCACATATGTGGTCACTTGAATATGATTGGCTAATGTATTTTTTTTGAAAAATTACATATTTGTCTTACATGCCCCCGACAATGCTCAAAAGACACGATTTAGAGGTTTTACCTACAAAAAACCGTTGTCATGCACTAAAGGGCGGGATTCCCATTCTTAAATGGGACACTCATCAAAAAGGCAACCTCTTAAAGGAGCTGGACGTCCAAGTTGTAAACAAACTGGTTTGTTTACAAACAGTGGCCAGCAAACTAGTTTTATTCCTTCGTGAAGGTGACAGCAGCAGTGATCGTTAGAGTGGTGCCCGGTCCAATGCAACTCACTCACGATATTCACGTCAGTATATATCACCAACAATAGGTGGCAGCACCGCAGGCGTCGTGTGGATAGAGAACCAGTGAGTGAGTGTTTACAACTTGGACGTCCAGCTCCTTTAAGACTTTTGACTTCCAGCAATTCTTTTTTGGGGTCATGACTTCTTGTTCAATTTTACTGGTGTCAAATCTTCCCAAAGTCACCAGCAGACGCTTCCATTCGTATGCTGCTACCGGCAGCGCGTGCGAGCCAGGAGTGTGTGGTTGCCATGGGCGACGGGAATCCCCATTTCTATTTTCAGTTGCACTAGCAAGGATTCGGCGTGTTGAAGAAGATTTGGCCGGCGCACGACTTCCAATATCTTGATACCTGCGTCAGCCGGGGTCCTACTGGCGTAAATGGAGACATGGGTTTACAGATGGGACTTCCACACGTTCTCTATCAGCTTATCATCAAATTTACCTGCTTTTTTGAGACTTTGAGTTATGCAGGCTTAATGAAAGCCCTAGGCCAATCGTGGCGTTCGTAACGGATCGCACGACAGTCACTGTGGGAACCTAGCATAAGCGTCGTTTTCCCAAAACATGGGGCTTCACAAAAATTTTATTACAAGTATTGCTGCCAGATTAGAGAACTTACTTTGAATTTGACTGACATTCAAAAATGTGAAAAAACATACACTTTATCAATGGAACACCGTGGTTTAGGATCAGTTTTTTACCACTTAATAAGCAACAGGGCTCTGATTAGTCCTGATATTAGGCCAGTGCCCTCTCCGTCGTCTTTGTACTGCAGTGTTATGTGCATCGTTTGGCAAGGCTGTACTACTTTTAATATCCTACCGATGGGACTGCGATTTAGATGCCAACTTAACAGGAAACAAGGAATATGTCTTGGTCAGGAGGAAGCAGGATTTGTAATGGGAAGTCGAATGTTTCAGATTGGGGTAGGTACAGTCATTGACGTAAGTTTATCTACACCTGATACCCTGAATATTTCAAGTACTACACCGGGCCAATTTTAACGCAGTTTGCACCACATGAAAGCCGGTCTTTTTGGTCGTATTTCTGCATCAAAATTTGGGAAATTTGAAAATATCATAATTATGTAACAGCTCATCAGACAAACCCCTAAAAATCAACATTTTTATTGTGTAATTTTTTGTGACGTTTGTGATGTTTGACGTTTAATAGACGTTTGATAGAGTGCAACTTTCTAAGGATTTTGGGCTTTGTTTCATCAAAATATCTCGAGTGGTTGCTTGAGCTATTTGTGATTGAAATTTTGATAATTTGAAATTTTCGTGCTTTTCGGGAAATTTTGATGCTATTGGATACAGCTAACCTCAAAATATGGGTTTACAAAATTTTGGAACTTTTTGCGTCAACGGGGCAGAGATATTCATATTTTTCAGAATATCAAAATGTTGATATTTTGAAAGACGTGCTTAACTTCTAAGTTTACGCTAAAAGTTCCAAAACATCATACTCCCACCTTTTTAGGTTACTCTGTCTACTAGTATCAAAATTCTGTGAAAAGTTGAAACTTATCAAATTATCAAAATTATCTTATTTTGATGAAACGAAGCCCAAAATCCTCAGGAGGATCCACTCTATCAAAACTGTAACAAAAGTCACAAAAACATTTGGGGGGGGGGTTCTGATAAGCTATTAAAACATGATTATGGTATTTCCAAATTTCCAAACTTTTGAAGCAGAAATATGACCAAGGAGATATACTTTCATGTGGAACATTAACAAACCGTGTTAAAACGGCCAGTGATTTTTGAAATATTCAAGGTACCAGGTGTAGATTAACTTATGTCAATGACTGTACATACAGTATATTAACACGGCTGATCAGGCAAACAAATGGAAAGAAGGCAATACCAGAAATATGTGACCTGTTAGTTACATGGCTAGCCGTGTAGCGCGCTGTTGTGGTATTCAACCTAGTCCATTTGAACAAGAACCTATAAAATGAACGAACAAAATTTCTGCCGGCGAAAAAAGATGACAAGCCTGCCGGCATTGGCGGGTCACGTGGTTTTACCATGGATGTTGAGAGATCTATAATAATAATAATAATAATAATTTGCCATATTTTATGCTATTTCTATGCTAGATTTCATGGCCCGGTCCAGAATTAAATTTTCTGTAGACTTCCTGCACATCAACTGCACATACCGATACATTTTGCCAAATAAAAAAAACTGCNTATTTCCAAATTTCCAAACTTTTGAAGCAGAAATATGACCAAGGAGATATACTTTCATGTGGAACATTAACAAACCGTGTTAAAACGGCCAGTGATTTTTGAAATATTCAAGGTACCAGGTGTAGATTAACTTATGTCAATGACTGTACATACAGTATATTAACACGGCTGATCAGGCAAACAAATGGAAAGAAGGCAATACCAGAAATATGTGACCTGTTAGTTACATGGCTAGCCGTGTAGCGCGCTGTTGTGGTATTCAACCTAGTCCATTTGAACAAGAACCTATAAAATGAACGAACAAAATTTCTGCCGGCGAAAAAAGATGACAAGCCTGCCGGCATTGGCGGGTCACGTGGTTTTACCATGGATGTTGAGAGATCTATAATAATAATAATAATAATTTGCCATATTTTATGCTATTTCTATGCTAGATTTCATGGCCCGGTCCAGAATTAAATTTTCTGTAGACTTCCTGTACATCAACTGCACATACCGATACATTTTGCCAAATAAAAAAACTGCGGGATATAGGAAGTGATTCAAAATTTCAACCATTACACATTTTATCACGTGATAAGCTGACCACTGCCCTTGTAACGCTTTGCTATACAGAAGCACAGTGTATCGAGGGCAGTTACCAGTCTAACCAACGTGTAATGGTTGCCAGGGAATTTCTCGGACGGAGTTGATTATCTCTTGATTAAAATGTTGATTAAGGCTCCCGTTCCATAGAGTTCACGTTTTCACGATGAATTGGCCTTTTTGCACGGTGTAGGCCTAAGCGTGAATTGTCATGTTTCACGGGTGATCCCAAGAATGGGCAATGATGCGGGTTCCATTGGTGTCATTTTTCTACCTTCGGACAAGTGCGATCCATTTCATGCGTGATTAGAGAGTTTTCGCAAAGCCCCCGAAACGCCAACGCCAACGTCTATCCTTTTGTTCGTTGTTCTCTTCGTGGCATCGAACAATAGGATTGGCGTTCGCGTTGCGGGGGCTTTGCGAAAAGTCCCTAATAAATAAAAATCACCCGTGACACGAAGAATGAACATGCTCATTCTTTTGGCCGTGAATTCTGTGGAACCAACCCGCTTAATGAAAGATCGTGAAAAATGAAACGGGAAAAGTGAAAAGTGAAAACGTGAACTCGACGGAACTGGAGCCTAAGGCTCCTTTTCCATAGAAGTTCACGTTTCACTTTTCACGCGCCACGCTTCACGTTTTCCTTTCGTTCCTCAATTCAGCGCAAAACGAGACACACATTACCTGTCCTGTGGCATCACTGTATGCAACCGCACGAGGGTAACCCGGGTTAGCCTCGTAACAATGGCGGCAGAACAAGGAGCCAATTCTGAATAGCATACCACAAATTATACACTGATAGCCCACATTTACACGCTACATGGTGTTTTCATTGTTTTTCTGGACTTGCCCATCAATGAAATGCCAGGGCTATTGTGCTCACGTGGCTGTTGTAATGAAGAGTCACGGGCAAATTTTTATTATTTTTCATGTAAAATTTTCATTATCTTCCTGTTAAGAACTATAAAACATTGTGATTGCCCCCATGCGACCAGCAAGAGAAATGCTAACGCCCTGCAAACACCTCAAACGATGGCTCAGAACATGATAGACCCAACGAGGCCAGGAGGGCGCCACCTTATTTGTCTTCGGGCAACAGAGCTGTCAACATCTCCGGATACCTCCTGCACTAATCAAAGAAAAAAATTGTAGTCATTTAGATGGGATTCAAACCGTCGAACTTCTGGTTTGTAATCCGCCACTCTATCCACTCAGCCAACGAGCCAGCTGGCGAGGACATGATTTGTGTTTGTCACAGACGTAGGCCTTCGACTTGCGTAATAATACTATGAATAAGAGAAAACACAGAGAATAAGAGAGAACACAGGTGGCCGAATGGGGAAGACGGTGGAGCAAAGATAACAGGGCGCGGGTTCGATTCGCAGCTGGGTCGAAGACAAATAAGGTGGCGCCCTCCTGGCATTGTTGGGTCCATCATGTTCTGAGCCTTCGTTTGAGGTGTTTGCAGGCCGTTAGCATTTCTCTTGCTCGCCGCATGGTGGCTTTCATTCATGCAATTCAGCTTTAACGTTTTGATCTCCCGGGCGAGGTGGTAAAATAGCTCATGTTACGTCATAACAGAAAGCCAAAATTGCGGTCCGTGCCTGTTTTTGTTGTGGGACGGACAGTTGAGGAGTGGAACCGCAAAGACCAGTCTGGTGGGAGAACAGCCTGGAAAATCGTGGAAGGCCGTTGCTTGGCAAAAAAATGAAATTAGAATTAAACAACGTCAGTTGCATAGAGAATATTGCAAAAATGATATGTACAAAAACCTGATGTGTGCGAAAAACACTCACTCGCGATAAACACGATAGAAAACGTTCAATTTCATAGGCAAAGTTTGTCAGGATGAACCTAACACATACATCTCGCATCGTACCACCAATACCGTATCACAAGTACTGGTATCTCCAAACCTTTAGTTACCCAAAGGATTATCTTATTGCTGTGTCAAAAACAAATATCCTGGTATTTGAGTTCAACACAACAAACCTGGAGTATACCTTAATGCGTAACATCTGGTTTTCCCATAAGGAGGAAGAAAAACTGCATTACATAAATTTGCATCCATATGAACATTTTGTCTTCTTTACCTCAAACTTAAAGCCAAATATTTTAGCCTTTGACATCAAAACGGGGATTTTGGGTTCCATATACCTTGGCGATAGGGAGAAATCGCACATTAGAAAATCTCTTGGGAAAGACTTTGTTGATTACGTGAAGACAGGCCGGCTTGGTTTACGTATTTGGAAGAAGCGGGCAGTAATAACTATCTTTAAGAATAAAAAATATCATTATGAGTCTTTGATGTTGATGATCTTTGAAGTTGTTGACCGACGTGGGCAAATATGCTTACTGGACGGGGTGCGGTTGTCGCTTCGATATTGTGAAGCAGGAGCGGTGATAATATTGGACTACTTTCTGTGTTTCGTGTCCCGTTTTAAAGGATTCTTGATGATAACACTGTTTCAAAAAAAGGCAGCTAAAGTTTATTCAAAACGTTTTGTTGCAAAATATCATCATATGACGATTAAATGCCTTGTTGACGGTCATCCAGATTCGTATTTTAGATACGTCTTCGTTGACGACAACTCCAGTCCACACTTAATAGGGTTTGATTTTGATCCGATTATCCGGACCGGAACCAATAGACTTTACTCTGGGGATACGGGACGGTTCCTTACGCAGTCATTTGTGCAGTTGCATGACTACCGACACCCTAATTATTTTGGATTTGACACATCCGGCAACTTGTATAAAATTGCCCGGACAAGTGGGACTGATGTGCTAAACGAAGTGTACATTTATACATTGGGCGTGTCTTAGCTAGACATGTTTCAGGAAATGGCACGAGGTATCAAATTGTCCAGGACATACTCATTTTTGTATAGAAAGTTGGATTGTACTATTAAATTAATAATCAATTCGGTAATCATATCTTTTTTTGTAAAGTACTTCATGATATCGCGGCCGGCTGACAAATTTGTTCGAAATCATCGGTCATTATGCCTCCACACCTCAGGTGTGGAGGACTGGAGGACATATTGGTTTCTCAGGGTTTCTTTCTATGGATATCGTCAATCNTAAATATATCGGGCGCCCCCCCCCCACCCCAAAAAATTGGAACCGCCTTATCAGGCCATAGCTTTTACACTTTTTTAAACAAATGCCACCACTTTTTATTAGCTCACCTTTAAGCTTTTGTCGTCATGCGGTATCCGTCGTCGTCGGCGTCTGTTAGCAGGGCACGTTTTGTAACCGCTGGGGTATTGATCTGAAACTTGGTACATATATACCCCTAGGTCAGATGACCTATGACGCCAAGTTTCGGTCCCATTCGATTCTTGGCTTGGCCACCAGATGGCCAAAACCTAAAACACAAAAAGTGCAATAACTCCTGAACTAACAACTGGATCATATCCAAATTTATATCAAAGGTGTATCTAATTAGGATACATATGACGGGTTTTTGATTTGACCTGCTTTTCTAGGTCACAGAGGTCAAATTTCTACAAATGTAACGAACCTGCCACAGTTCTTCATTATTTCACCGAGCGTCTTGCATATATTGCATAAACGTATATTAGAGATCCACGCCAGATGCACCATCTTTACAGATCTTCCAGTCTCAATGATGGCATTGAAGTACACACCCATGATTGAGAAGTTCATTTTATGACATGTCTGTGTGAGCGTGGAGGTCATCGAATTCACAATTTAGCGAATTTACAATTCTAGTTGACAGTTTGTTACTGCAGTAATTACCGGTGTAGCGTGAAGGAATGTGGCCGTTATTATCAGACGTACGGCGGAGTCTCGGTGGAGAATTCTAGAAGATTCCTTAACTCTAAGAGGTTTACCTTTAGCTATTGCTTACAGGGCAGAATACAGAAGCTTAAAGTGGACCTTAGAGTTAAGGAGGCTTCTAGAATACGGGCGTCATTTACATGCACAAGCTGATATTATAAATGATTTTCCTGCGGAGAGCCGATCGATTTTAGCCACGGTTCGTAAACGGCTGTAAGGTGTGGACAGTAGCAAGGTTTCCCAAGCGCCCGGTTAGGCCATACGACAACGTTTATCTACTGTTTGGGTACAACCACACAGTAGATAAACGTCGTCGTCGTGCCTAACCGGGCGCGTCGGAAACCTCGCTAATAGGGAGTTTTCGCAAAGCCCCCGAAACGCCAACGCGAACGCCAAACCCATTGTTCGATGCCAAGAAGAGAGCACCGAACAAAAGGATAGACGTTCGCGTTGGCGTTTCGGGGGCTTCGCGAAAACTCCCTATTAGAGATCTTGAACGCGAACGACAAACGTGAACGGGAATGACGTCATTGTCGTTCCCGTGAAAAATTCTCGTATATCTGGTTAAGGGCTAGGTTCACCGACCAAAATTTCCAATCCCAGTTTTCTAAAAAGTCAAATATCTTGAAAATGGCCCAATGTTATTACTTTGCACCTACACATAAAGTATCAGGATGACAACGTGAGAATTAAAACGCCATATTAATGTCTGGCCGATCCACTCATTAGCTGAAACAAAGGGTACAACTTTCGGTACATAATGCCGCCTTATTACAAAGAACTAAGAGATTATCTTCTGTATACTATTAACTTTGGTTTGTATCTACACCGCAATGAAGCCAGAATTCAAAAATTTGTTTCCATTGTTGAGAAAATCTCAAATTTGTCAGAACTATCTCAAGCTATGCCCTTTATTCGAGGTTTGACCACTCCACACATGAGCAATAACAACAATTGACTGCTATGGTAACTCAATGACTTGTATTGTGGAATCACGCAGTCTTGTAATTCTATTCACATGCCAGGAGTGCCAGGGCAGGCTTACATCATCATGCCACTGTGCATTCTGAATAGGAGTGGACCTACCAGTATGCAGTGCATTGAGTTCAGAGGGTTTAGTCTAGAAGCCCCTGTCTTAGGACCGACATTTGAGCTAATATCGAGCAAAAACACCATTTTAGTCAGTTTCCGCATCAAATTTTGAAATTCTGGCTTCATTGCCGTGTAGATACAAACCTTAAGTTACAGGTACACAGAAAGTAATTTCTTTGTTCTTTGTCTCAAGCTGAATTATGTACCGAAAGGTCAGCCTTTGTTTTAGCTAATTGGCTTATCAGCAAGTGACAAACTTCACATTTCTGTTATCACTCTGTCCCTCTGATACATTTAGTGTAGCTGCAAGTTAAAATGGCTAAGTCATTTCAAAGATATTTGACATTTTCAAAATCTGGAGTCAGAAAATTTGGTCGGTGAACCTAGCCCTTAAGAAGTGAATTAACCAGGAACGTGAACGCAATCTATTGTTTAAGTAGTTGGGCATGCATTGTTCGTGTGTCTTGAACAATGGCAGTTTATATTGGTACAATCTCCGACGCTGAGGTCAGACGGTTTCACCTTACTGACTCTGCCACCTGCAGGTCCGGACTATTTCAGCGGAGGATCGTATATATAGGTCACAGTGGTTTTCCAGTTTTTCATGGTTTTATCCACAAACGACACCCATGTGACCCAAATTAATTCGCGTTCTTGTCCATGTTCAAACGACAAATCGCCTCTTTCTACGTTCACCTCGTCCAAGAACGCAATCGGGTGGCGAGAAGCAGTGACGCAATGCCAGAGTGTATTGGCCACGGTTAGTAGTTATGCAATGGGAACAGTGTTACACCGGCATAATTGAGCGTGGCCTAACTGACCCTCTACAAACATTACATCATGCCTATTGGATTGATTCCTTGAATATGGGGTTCACAGCCAAGACCTCCTTAAGAAAATCTGTCTTGGCTATTCATTCGGATTACCTAAGCATGGGACCTCCTTCAGGACAAAAGATTTAGGAAGAGGAATTCCTCTACACGAAACGGCGTTCGAACGCGACTGGGTTAGTCACGTGGCTGCCTACTGACGTCACTCGCGTTCATGTTTGTCGTTCGCGTTCAGGATCTAAAGCGGCCTATCCACGTGCAATATTATTGCACAATATGAGGATCAAAATGGGCAATATTATTACCAATCTTTCTCCCATCCATTATGCCAGAAGTACATGATACCCATTTGGGGCCCCATATTGTGCAATAATATTGTACCGTAGAAAAACCGCTTAAAGCGGCCCATCCACGTGCAATATTATTGAGTCAATAATATTGAATCAATATTATTGAAAGACGTTTCGGACACAATCGATTCAATAGTATTGTACAATATTTTCGGTCATTTGCTCTGAAGACGTCGTGTCAACCGCTTGCAATGGAGCCGGACATCGACAGTGATACAGCATTATCCCTTGCTCTTGTGTTTGTCTTTGAGAAGAAAAAGAAAATGAAATGGTCCATGGACCATGTGCTCAACTGGGTGAACTTACCAGAAGAAATAAAAATGTTCCAGGGCAAGCCTTGAGTTGCAGGGTAAAACGATTATGGTCAAAATTTCAAGGTCAGAACATTCTGGCTTAAGAATTTATGACCTATATGCCAAAGTCCATTTTCCAAGGTGACTGCCTGGTAACTATTATTTGCACTCGAAGTGGGCAAACATTTGCTGTACACATAGAGGGTACCTAGATCACACCAAGTTAGAAGATATTAGGTCAAATAGCCACGAAACGTGCAGCCAAAAATGGCAAAATTTGGACTTGACCTCTGTGACCTTGAAAAGTAGGTCAAATCAAAAACCCGTTACAAATGTAATGTAGCCTCATTTGATACACCTATGATAAACACTTGGAGGTGATCCAGTCCAGTCATTAGTTCAGGAGTTCTTGCAATTTTTGTTTTTTTTGTTGGTTTTCGCGGCCTGGGGACCAAGCTTAGAGTCGAATCGCACCAAAACTTGGTGTCATAGGTCATCTGACCTAGGGGTTTGTGCCTCTATGGCGCACCGTTGTAGATAAAGTGACAAATATTGTGTCAATATTATTTGCAGAATCCATCCACTAGCTAATAATATTGTGCAACCGTCAATAAAAATCAAATCATTTTGATTTTGCTCAATATATTGTGCAATGCTTCAATATAACAAACAGACGGCCAATAATATTGTGCAAACCTGAATATTGTACAAAAATATTGTACGTGGATGGCTTTAACCTCACTATTAGGGAGGTTTCGGAAGCGCCCGGTTAGGCCATACGACGACGTTTATCTATTGTTTGGGTATACCCACACAATAGATAAACGTCGTCGTCGGGCCTAACCGGGCGCTTCCGAAACCTCCCTATTGACTGATGCGAGCCGCCGTCAGTCTCGGTCCGTTTCGGTTTGTATGACTATGGTATCTGTTGAGTGTGATTGTGTGTGTGTTCATTGGAGTGATGTGCATGAAACCGGAGAGGGATGGGGAAGTATAGGCTTACAATGCATGTATAGTGCGGTCAAAAAATTATTTCCCCAGGCGAAATATTTATATAATACGGTATTATATAAATATTTCGCCTCGGGAAATAATTTTTTGACCTGACGAATAATTTCCATTATTTCATGGCTTGACGTGAAATATTTATTTTATCATACCTCAACTTTGAACATTATGATGATTTTTATAGCGAGGAGGTGTATAGGCCTACCCTGGCATGCAGCGCAGGCCTACTAACTACAGAAGTTCTGCAGCCAAAACATTCAAAAATCTGTGTCGGAAGTCATCGGAGTACTTGTATATCATTCGTCTGAGACATTCAGACCCCCTGTGCTTGGCTTCGACCCCCGCCTACTGAGGTGATGGAATGAGCCCGGCCGGGCAGCGAAATTTTTTTTCCCACTCTGGTTCCGGGCTTAGGTATGCATGTATCTTATTAGCCTATGACCAATCAGCGTACTCATGTCCTAGATCTATGCCCGACACAATAGCCCCTCAAAATGTAACCTTAATCGACCATGTCATGTTTATGCCTATATAAGTGGATTTGCTTCTTTTTTGAGAAGGCTTGCGTCTTTTTTTGCCAAATTAAATTTGGAGTTGTATTCCGAGGATGAAGCGAAGAAATCGCTTAGTGACTTTGAAAGCAACAGTCAGATGACATTCAGGGTGTGTTTCACCACTTTCCGTGGTGACCATTTATAAAACTATCCATTACAAATTTATGCAAAGAAAACGCGCATATGCGAAGTGTTAGTTTGTGGATCGTGCTTTTTTTCCCATTTCGTGTCTTATATCAGTCAAGAACTAATTTCATCCCGGCAATGTCATGTGGCTTGATGATCTTCATCAATGTTTTGATAAAAATTCCAACAGATCATTTAAACGGAAACTGAGCGAGATAGAATAAGGAAAGTTAACATTTTTCCACATTACCTGGAGGCAAACATTACCAGCGTACATGGGCATGTATTTTGAGACATACAATATGAAGGTAGGCGAAATCGCGCAAAAAAGCGTCCACATGCATTAAAAATGTATATGTCAACAACAATTCCACGTGTTCATAAATTATCCAGCTGCGACACGAGAAATGATTGGTCATAAGCAAATGAGTTATATCTGAGCCCGGAACCAGAGTGGGAAAAAAAATTTCGCGGCCGGGCAAGGCCAAAAAATAAACGAATCAAAGAATCCTTTCTTGGCACATGCTAAAACAAAAAGGCTGTGGTTGCGGAATACACCGTGTTTCGATCGTAGGACTTGATACCGGTATGTAGGCCTACATGTGGGCCTGCGCCACGCCCACGGCACGGCCGCCTATCGGCCGGCTGGAGGAAGGGCAAAGTGGCGGAGTAGGATACGGATCCGACGCTCCTGCCTGTGAAACAAACAAACACAAACGGCGGCAATGGATGATGCAGGCACACCTAGAGGCCTTCAGTCATGATGTAGGCCTACCTTCGTAGTTCACGTAAACTTCGAAAAGTATGGTATCATTGCACAAGATCCACAGATCGCTGGTTGTATTGTATCTCCTACGGTATTTCCTGCATGCCAAAATCGTCGTTGTCTGACGAAGAACGTCATGACATGCACGATGACACTGCCGACGGCCAAACATGAATTAATGCCATGAAATAATGAAAATTAATGCATGACACGTGACCGTAAATGACACACTGTGATTGGCTGACGTTCTCTTGAGGTATGATAACATAAATTATCGCCGGATGAGACATGTCCAAAATGGACACAAATTACATGGCGTCATTTTTGTTGTCGAAGCTGAGAATGCCACACTTTACAAAGTTGGGTACCGGTATCAAAGCGAACATTTGCGCAAAGAATTTGAGTGATTCAGGATCTCTGTGTTTGGAAATTGTAGTTTGAAACGGTACATTTCCACTGTCCAGAGCTTCAGCTCGTTCGCTAGCGAAACTCAGTGTCACTTACGTCACTGACTTCATGCGCAATAACAATAGGCTAAATAATAATAATAAAAAGTGATTATATAGCGCCCTACGTTTCGAAGAAACCTCAGTGCTCTTTACAATAATGGTACACCGCACACTAGCAATTTTTCGAGCGATTTTCTGGGCGATCGGCCTTGCAACCAGGCCAGCGACTGAACATTTTTACTTTTTGGTCTCCTCTTTGCGGCAGATTGTTACGCGACTGAATTACACAATTTGGTCGCGCGGATCGTCCTAGGAAATTGTCGTGTGCGAAATTAGCTCAGCGACCTCACAGGCGATTATCGCCTGCGACGTCGTAGTCGACAGTCGCGTCGCTGGTCTCCTCAATTTAGTCACCAGTGTGCTGTGCCCTCAAAAGAACTATGCTAGTACCATCAAAGGAACAGATGAAATGGCCAGGGCCATAGTGCTCACCTCTGTGATAAGTCTATTGTGAAGTAAAACTGTGACACTCATGGTGAATGATGAAGAATCAGTACAGACATAAGATACATGTAAAGCTTATTTCATCTGATCAGCAATAATTTTGCCAATGACATAAACTCAGTCGAAGACCGTCAGAAGGGGATAGTGTTGTGAGCAAACCGCTTTCCTGTGTTGGCCGCAGATTTCAAAAATTCTATTTTTCAAGATGGCCACCTGGCGGCCATATTTGAAGTACCGGTGTGTTGGAACTGAAATCTTAGCATAAATGTAGAGGATACTTACATAGATATGTAGGCAACATAAAACCATCTTAACCTTTACTATTGATTAGTTATGGCCCAAAGTAAATTTTTCAAGATGGCTGACCAATGGCCATATTTGACGTCCATCTAACCGAAATTTGTCAGACGTTTAGAAGGTACCTAAATACATGATTTGGCAAGGTTATAATATCCAACTTACTCCTACTTATGACAGGTATGAGATACGGGTCAAAGTCCTGTTTTCAAGATGGCTTCCTAGCGGTCATATTTGAAGTCCGATTTGGTTGAAATTTGGTGCACTTGTAGACGGTGCCTAGATATATCTTCACACCAAATCAAAACCCTGTATGTCAAATAGCCACGAAATGTGCCACCAAACATTGGAGTTTGAACTTTGACCTCTGTGACCTTGAAAAGTGGGCCAAATCAAAAACCAAGGATTTACATGATGTAGTCTCATCATAGGAACTCACCATAAAAGTTTCATGGTTCTAGCTAGCAGCATTCAGGAGATACAGGCAAAAGAAGGTTTTCACAAAGCGCCCCCTAGAGGCCGGGGTGTAAAACTGGCAGCGCTAAGTTTTCGTCCAGAGATAGTTTATACCATAGGGTACCCGTACACCAAGTTTCAAGCTTCTAAGCCCAGCGGTTTAGAAACGTGCCAGCAAACACTGGAATTTTGAACATTGACCTCCGTGACCTTGAAAAGTAGGTCAAATAAAAAACGCGGGATTTATGTGATGTAGCCTCATTAGAGGATCCCACCATAAAGGTTTCGTGGTTCTAGCTAGCAGCGTTCAGGAGCTATAGCCAAAAGAAGGTTTTCACAAAGTGCCCCCTACAGGCCAGAGTGTAAAACTGGCAGCGCTAAGTTTCGGTCGAGAGATAGTTTTTACCATAGGCTACCTGTACACCAAATTTTAAGTTTCTAACCCAAGCGGTTTAGAAACGTGCCTCCCCTGTTAACGACGACGGACGACGACGACGACGGAAGACGACGACGGACGACACACCATGAGAGAAGCTCACCTCACAGAGGTGAGCTAAAAAGGGGGATTTTCTTTAATTTCCTGTGGTTTTTGCTGATTTTGAAGAAATTCGTACCCTGAAAAAAATTTCTGGCAGTGACCCTGACAGTGTAGATAGGGAAAAAATAAATTTTAGAAAGAGACTACTAAAACATTAATAAAAGTTGAGAGTGAGAGTAGCAGCGCTGCTAATCTGTGCACACGACACGATTACGACTAGCGCGATGCGTAAAATATCACGAGTGCGCAAGAAATTATGACGTCAAGGCCACTATCCAGAGTCGTTGCACTAATGATGTGTCATAGAAATCAGTCTATGTGTATTGTGTGTTGTATTGTATGTGTATTGCTTGATAGCATTCGCTCTCGAGATGTACCACTAGAATGTGGTGGATCACAACGCTCGGCCCTTGGGCCAATCTTTTTTCACTGTATACTGCCCCCTTAGAAGACATCATTGTGAACTTATGTCATAATGCGGATGACACTCAGAATTATGCGACGGTGAAGCCAGGTGATGACCACAGTACGGTAACATCATTAGAAGCATGATTGTGTCAGTGAAATCCGAACATGGCTGCAGGATAATAAGCTTAAATGCAAGGACTCAAAAACGGATATATTACACTGTCTGAGAGAGGTCAAATCAGGTGATTACTCATTGTTAACATCGGGGAAACGCCAGTCGAGTCAAAACAGTCAGTGAAAGATCTTGGTTTTACTCTTGACCAGACTCTCTGTGAGAGACCTTCTCACCAGCATGGTGACACCCATGATGGGGTTGCGGGATACTGAGTTGTCCATTATCATAGGTCATTTAATTGTCACCAAACCCTACGCGTACATGAAATTTATTACACACGTCAGTAAAGCTAGGAATCCACTGCTGATTTTCTACGTTGCGACTTGCTTTGAAACCTGCTACCTGCGATTGAATACGATCGTAAAGCCTCGGTTATGTCGCCCTACGCTGTGATAGAAATAGCGTCAACTAGTTGCAACTGATAACTTATGTCGCCACCGACTAGAAAAATACCGATCGGTCGCAACTACCTGGAACTAGTTTATCGCCGTCTTTTGAGTGCTTATGTCGACACAGATTTCTTTTGATTTTAAGTAAGTTGGACATGTCCGACTTTCAGGATCTGGATATTTTTAGTTTGCAACTAGTTGGCAACCAGTAACTCGCTGACGCCCGAGAGCTTATGTCACCTTGTAGTTGTGACTAATTAGTTCCAACTACGCGCCGATTATCAGTTGCCAACTAGTTCTGACTGTACGTAAGGGCGACATAAGCGAGGCTTAAGGACCTGATACCGGTCGCCGACCGATTGCCGACTGAAATTAGTATAAGGAAAGTGAGGGGATCTGGACGGAAGAGGAAGATTAGCCGCAACCCCCAGGCTAAAATACACTAAAATATCCCTATTTCCGGGCTGTTTCCAAAAACTATACCTACCTAAACTTGCAAACTAATAAAATCTCTTCCGTCCAGATCCCCTCACTTTCCTTATACTATAAATTTCTCGAAATCACCTGTATTTCAATCCTGAAAATCCTGTAGCTTATACAAATATAGCACAAATTTGGAAACACCTTTAAATCCATGCATTACACACGTATACACATGTATGACAAACTCTCGAGGAACGATCTGGGTCAGCTATTCAATAAAATTCTCGGGGATCTACACGCGTGTCCAAGACAATGAGTCGTGTTCTACCCCGAGCATGAATGAAAAACTACTCATGCGAGAGCCGTGGTGTCGCATTAAAGCCGTGGATTAAAGGTGCGTTGTGCACACAAATTTTTCTTTGTAAATGTGCTCTAAACTCAAGGATTTTTTCATTTTCGATCCGTATAATGCGATTATCTCCGGGGTAACCAACTGCGGCAAATCGTATTTCATTTTAGATTTGTTAGAAACAGTGTATAAGGATTTTTTTGAAAATATTGTTTTATTTTGCCCTACCTTTGATTATAATGAGACCTATAATAGAAAATGGATTTTCGAAGATAAAAACTTCATAATTTTCAATCCATCACTGGTAAAAACAAATCTAAATTTAGTTCTCTGGCTCTGCATGAAAATTTTTCAAGGTACAAACACACTTTTCATCATCGACGATTGTGCTAATTTACAAGATAGTAAGAAGAAAGCGACAGAATTATGCGACCTCGCCTTCAGCGGACGCCATTACGGAATAACCATGTGGGTACTAATTCAAAAATATAATTCGATTGTGAAAGACTTTAGAGAAAACATAAGATTATTGGTACTTTTCTTCAACAAAGATGAAAAAGCTATGAAGCAAGCGTTAGAAGAAAATGCTATTATCCCCAAGGAAATCCGAAACGAAGTGATAAAAGAATTAAAAGATAATAAGTCGGCAAAATTGGTTATGAGATTGCAATTTCCTCACGACTTTTTGCTAATTAAATGAGCTTAACAAACGTAGAGACCCAGTTAGTCGATAACGTAATGAAAGATATTGGTTTTATGTCAACTAACTCAACAAACCCAACTACTAGTAGTCAACAAGGACCAACTAAAATCAACAAAATTTTAACACCAGCCAACTACCAGTTAATTTTAGTCAAAAACCTGTTACAACTAGTACAAATTTTAGTCAAAATTCTGCTAATTCCTTGTCAGAACAAGCTAAACAAGCTAAAGGAGATTTAGAAATTTTAGTTGCAACTGGTAAAACAAAGGAATTTACTGGCAAGCAATTAACTTTTAACGACCTTGACAACATGTCTGAACGTGACTTAATAAAATTTCACAGGATTTACACAAGCACACTATCTACTAGAGTTAATGATACTTTTAGTAAAACCATTTTAAAATCCTATTCGAAACTAGCTAGTTTATTTTTACCTATAGAAAACGAAGAAAAACTATACGAAGATTTAAGCACCGATTATATTTTAAGAACCGAAGTAGATAAGTGGGCTGGATGGTTAACTTTAAAAATGGGTGCACTAATGGCAATCGCTTCAACGAGTCTTATAACTGTTGGAAATATTAGCTATACTGAGCCGCCAACTATTCCAGAAAGACCGAAAAAAGACAAAATCACCTCAATAAATGAGTGATACCGAGACACCGGAAATAAAAGAAGAAATTTTAC
>NMRB01000190.1:519334-548863 GCA_002633025.1 Notospermus geniculatus | reverse complement strand
CTCTGTACCTCTGGGTCTATGCATTCAATAAATTGTTATCTGTTTATATCAAGCCATATTTTCTCTATGTCGTGCCATCCCTGACACGACAAGACCAACTACTTATGCTTAGAAACTGTGAGAGGTAAAGTGATTTGTTGAGTTGTATGTCCACAGTGGTCTGTTCGGGCCGCTAAACTTTTGAACCGAGAACAAGGGGCAGTCTCAACGGAAGCATTTTGCGGGAAAACATCCCAACCGGAAATACTTTCCGGGCGAACATGCCGAAATGTTTACGGCTCACGTGACTGCTCTCAGCCAATCACATTCACGGAAACTTACTTGAGGTACGATATTGCATGATGTCTTGACGTGAGACGAAAAAAAAAACAAATTGTTTCCCGACGTCATGATCGCTGAAACAACTGGATTTTTTTTCGAGTCACGTCATGGAGTTCAGAAATGACGTGCGGGACGTCATGACGCTACTACCGTCAGGTGCTGCACTCTTTGGGAGTGATAGAGTCTATTGGCATAAGCCTGAACGTAGTTCGAGTAGAGCCTACGGTAGATGATATCGAGTGCGGGGTATTAATTGCCACTATTTTATCAAGCGCGGATGCATGTTTTGTGTTTTTGGTTGTACATAGACTTGCTTGGTTAAAACCCTACCGATAGATTGCGTGGCGGTCGTGGGACAACTTCTGCCTGGAATTGCGCAAGATGCGCTCCCTCTGTTCCTCGTTTCCGTGCAAAAAAACTATGATACTTTTTGTACATCTCAACTGGGTATTATTTTGGGTACTAGGTTTGCGATTACGCCATTTACGATTATGCTTTTTTATGATTATGCTTTTTCCAGTAAGCCGAAGCAGACGATATATTAATTAGGCTTTCCAACATAAAACCATCTCTGCTGCACATCTACGATGAGCATAATAATATATTATGTATCCGCTATTAAAGTTTGATTTAATCTTCCTATTGCTCGATTCCCCAGGCTGTTCACGAGTTTTCATTTAAGAGGGATTTTCAAAAGGCAACGATGATGACACTATAAGGAGCTGTGTTGACTGCGCTTCTCTGTGCCAGGATGGACACGAATAGATCTCAGCGATATAGGCCAGGTAAAGCATCGATACGTTCGCCGAACATAATGACTATTACATGCCGAGCTCCCGTCGGTTTTCGTCAGTCATTAGGGAGGTTTCGAAATCAAACGGTAAACGTAAACGTTAACGACAACTTTATTTTTGTACCGAAAATGCAATATAAAATCTGTTTAATGTGTAGTGTGAAAAATAACGTTGTCGTAAAGTTTACGTTTACCGTTTGATTTCGAAACCTCCCTAGTGTCGCACAGCTGACTTCCCACAAACCGCCGGGCACAACCGTACGAAAGTGTGTCCTCGGCCTGCTGCCAGATAATGAGGCAGCCTATAGGAACTCTTCTTGCAAGCTGTGGTGCAAACCTCGCTTCTAGGATTTCGTCGATTCATTTTAGAAGGAATTTAGTAGGCACTAATGACGTCATAGGTTTAGGAGCGAGGTTAGATTTCAAAATGGCGACTAGCGACACTCTCTCCCTTATCGAAGAGGAAATTTGCAGAGTATTTCATGTTCAAGCGTTGAATGAGCACCAAAAATCAGCCGTTCGCACGCTGCGTGATTGAAAGGACCTGCTGGTATGTACCAAAACTGGCAGTGGCAAGTCTCTCATCTATCAATCGGCAATTAATATCCACCGGTTCAGAGTCAGACAGCCAACTCCACTACCACCATGCATGCATGCCGTGTACACGACCAGTTGACGTCGATGATGGTGACCCCCGGGATAGGCCTATGGCTGATTTCTCCATGAACATGGCTGATAGTTCGAAGTCAATGAGTGTTGACAGGGACACTGAGACTGACGAGAATATGCTTAGTTGTGGTGATACTCATGATGGTACGAGTGCTAGTGATACTGGGCTGGACTTGGATGCTGATCATGGGTATGGTGTTGTTGTGGTGATCGTGCGACTCCTTGCCATGTGGTGATGGTGCGACTCCTTGCCATAATGAAGGAACACTGTGCGAAACTGAATGTGGATCCAGGCGAGTTACATTGAAAAGAGTCTCGACGACAATGCAGCCATCATACGAGGAGAATGGGGCTATCCAGAATATACTTCAGCCTCTCGATAATAGGGGTCTCTGCTGTACTATAAGTTTTACTATCCACTTTCTGTTCATTGAGTTTCATTGTTTATCAGTTCTTTGGGAAGTTTGACCTTGACCTCTGACCTTGACCTTGACCTATGATCATCAGGGTTATTACATAATCGAAATTGGCATCCTAAATAACCTAAATATGGGTGTTATCAAACCTCTACTGCTACCACAGACAGAGACATTCCAAATTAACAAGTTTGACCTTGACCTGATCATCGAGGTCATTACATAATCAAAATGGGCATGCTCAATAACCTAAGTATGGGTGATATCATGTCTCTACCTCAACCACGGACAGATATATTGCAAATTATCAAGTTTGAAAATATCAAAATATCATGATATCTCAATCACCGGGACACATGAGGCTGAGAATTTTACCACATCCTGTCCTTGGATAGGCAGGCATGAATTAAGACTTGTTTCATGTTCATCAGTTGACAATATGGCAAGTTATCTGAAAATATCATATTTCGTGATATTGAACGTCGATATCACCATGACCCAAACATCTCAGGTCAAAAATAATCAGCTCATTTGATTTCTAGGGTATAAAAACCTAAGGGTAGAACTTGTTTCTATTGCTCCAGGTGTTAACTGGTTATAGGAGCCGATTTGTGCCATCAGATAAGAGTGTGGTGGACAAAATATCAAGTCTGATATGATGAATATGTCAATGATGGAGGCATCTGAGGTTGAAAATGATTAGATCACTTTTTTACCTGTAAGTGACGCTGCTATCTGTTGATAACTCTATTTTTAAGTTTCTGAACAGTCCACCTTCCATACTCTGCCATGTTGCAAACAGTGACACTAGGACTTATAGTGCAGAAGAGCCACCTGGTGGTGTAGTTTTCCCTGGATAGCCCCATTCAACTTCGTTTATGTACGTCCCGAGGGTCTTGTTGGTGTTCAGAAGTGGCGACATGATCACAGAAAGACATTCCAGAAAAAAAAGATGAAAAATGATAGTATCATCATTAACCTTTCTATATTTATGATCTTCACACACTCTCGTAGTGTGGAGGTCATATTGATTTCTCAGGGTTTCTTTCCATGTAGCTTTCCAGTTTTTTTCCTGTGATCGGGTCCTCGAAAACCGCTAATCGTACCAACATCAAAATTTCACCGAGTCTGCAATGTACAATTATCTAGAGACCAGTGGCGCGATGTTGAAATTTGTTCGGCGCTTTCCGAGTTTTAACAGACCAGATAGACAAGTTTTTTTTCACGTCATGTTTGTTTCTCTCAAAGACATTGATATAATGACTCCTTTTTGTAGCATTGATTAATCGGCGTAGCACTTTATTAAAATGTCTGTATTTGATACTGAGGTGAATTGCGGGGCGTCGCTTTCAGCTTTTTGTAAAGTACCGGTATGTCACGTTTTTTAATCAATTAAATGAGTTCATTGGTGATTCAAGGTGATTTTTTATGTTTATATTTTTTGAACCATGCCTTGATCACAGGAAAGTTATCTTTAGTTTTACAGAGTATTTCATGAAATTGGTTGAAATCGGATTGTTGTCCATATTAAGGTGTTCGTTGAGAGGTAATTTTGTGGCAAGGTCCCTTTAAAACTTATTTATGGCTTCTGAGGCAAATTTCCTGTATTCCATTAGTTTATGATCATTCTCACTAATTCCTATAAAACAGGACTGATGATCAGATATTCGATTGGTTAGAATACCAGTGATATTAGAGGCAAAATTTGGTGAAAACTTACAGAAGAAACTGTCGATTAAAGTGGCACTGTGGGATGTTATTCTGGTTGGATGAGTGATAGTTGGATATAACGCGTATGTAAATAATGTTTCTAAGAATTCGTTAAAAGCTGGTTTGTTATGATACTAAGTAAATCGATGTTAGTGTCGCCTGCGATTACCAATTTCGCAGAACTGTTTTGGAATTGTAATACATGTATAAGTGAAGAGAATTCGTTGATAAAGGTGTAGTAATCATCATTTCGATCACTGGAAGGCGGTATAAGTTGCCGAGAATCAGTCGTTTGTTTTTACTTGGATCGAAAACTTCAATGAATTGGTTTTCCCATAAAGCATGGGGTGGAGTTTAATGACGGAGAAGTTAAGGTTTTCTTTTAAATAAATTGCAAGCCCGCCATGTGTAGAGATTGTCCCGCTTTGCTGGAAAAGATTATACCCTGGAATATTAAACACTCCATCTCTACCACAGGCAGAGATATTTCAAATTATCAAGTTTGATATATCAAAATCTCAAGATATCTCAATCACCCATACACGTGAGGCTGAGAATTAACATAGTCCAGTCCTTAGATAAGCAGCATGAACTAAGACTTGTTTCATGTTGCTCAGTTGAAAATATGGCAAGTTATCTCAAAATATCAAAGGGGCTGTTTCACTTTGAATTCAAGATTGCGATTTGTGATCTGTGGGAAAACTGAAAGAGCTACAATCTTGCAATTTGGGGGGATGATTCTGTGTTTCAGACCAATTTCAATGGTACAACAATCAATAACATTTGAAGTAATTTTTAAGGACAATGGGTGTTTGAAGCCTTGAAGTTTCATATTAGAACCAAAATATTTCTTAAAAAACTTGGATTATAGGTTCGCGAATGAGCCATGTGTCACCTACCTGCAAAATAATCCAGTTGTATTCAATGAAAGTACCAAAAAAAGTCACAAAAGTAGTTTGATATCACTCATTTGGAAGAACATGAACACTCTGAANTGTTACCAGAGCTGTATTTGTGAAGGAGACAGGATATGAAGGCGTGACAGACGGCACACACACACACACACACACACACACGCACACACACACACGCACCTACACACACACACACCACGACCAACCACAATATGATTCCCGATCATCAAAATCGGGAACCATAGAAAGAATTTCCTTCTCCCAACTATCGAGTGAGATACATTGTCAGGTTGGGAGCTGATTCTGTTTTCATTCAAGGCGTCACCATGTTAACTCGATGTCAGTGTGGAAGAATGCGATACAGAGTCCTTCCCCATGCAGATATAAAGAAGCATAACACGAAGACTGTTGTTTATTATAGTGCAGATATAACAAATATCTGTGTTCATTATTGCAACATTGAAACGTCATTTGAATGTCTTTCGTGTGAAATAGAAGAAAACACTATTTTTTTCCTGAGTGTCCACAGTCGACACACGATTCTTGACAAGACTGCTTTCGGTTACAACGGCTGCACTGATGACGGTCGTAAAAACTGGGTTTATATCGAGAAATACTGTGATGGTAACGCAACTACTAATCAATTTTGACACTATATTCCTTTCGAGTTTCAACGTGGTAATCAACATGGCCAGCTTTTCACAGTTCCTGTCTATCGTTTGTTTGGATAAACCGGTCCGTTTAATATTGTAAAAATATACGTCTGATTCATGAGGAGAATGCGATCGACACTTTAAAGTCACATCGATGGTATCCACTCACCCGCCATCATCATATGGCACAGGAGATTACTCGCGGGTTTGGATGGATCAGACTAAACTTTGTCGCTCACACATGAATAGTGCTCAGCTGTATTTGATACGGCGTTATTTGGGTCGTAGCCGAATTTGCTGAGACCAGAATGTCGACACGCTGCGCCGCTGTGTGCGGGTGATCGCACAGCCGTTTTCTATATAAATTCCCGTGGATTTGCCACTTGACGATGCGCTCTTATCAAACCGATTGCCACGTGGCTTAGCCGCCAATACGGCTGTGCTATCAGGCGTACATGTACACTGCAAAATTATGTGACTATACAATTTCACATAACGCTATGCCAACGAAATAGAGCTGAGCATTATTCGTCTGTCTGCGTCTAGCTTAAGGAAAACCACATCTTATTTCAGAGCCAGCAGATCATTACCGAGTTACAACAGTGAAGCGAAGGCCAGAGGCCAGCAGCGCTATATTTTCAAGACATCCTTTCTCGAATGTCGGTTATTCTGTTTTTGATCTTCAATTCTACGCCCCGTGTTTCAAGACGTGCGCTTTATTTTGTAACACAGAATATCACAGGGAATGCCAGTATGTTTCGTATCTCAAGGAAAAATTCTTATGTGTTATATTTTATCAAGCAAGGAAATGCAAAGGATCCCTTACTGAGAAGGACCCTTCTCCGCCCTCATCTGGCTATGTACCGGTTGAGCGGAGGGCATATGTTTTCTGATTTCTTCGTCTTCTGATACCCACTTCATCGCTAGCACGAGTACAGGACCTTGAGTCACCTTGTCACTCTACACGTGGCAGCACTCACAATGAATTGTTGCAAAGTAGGGCTGACTCAAGATACCTCATCAGAATTTATCGGTATTTTCATTCACGTCGTACTATTATATGAACGTCACTTCGTGAACACTGTCGCCACCAGGCTTGTTTGAGTTAGAAAGACGGCAAACTGAAAATACTGTTAAGAACTGGTAAAATATGAAATAGAAGTCGGGCCTCTAAGGTGAAAGACATTGCTTCCTACCAGATTCGAATCCACGTACCCTCGCATAAGGCATCAATCGCCAACACTAAGGGGCAGCACGCCTTAAACCACTAGGCCAAATCCTCAACTTCAAAAAAGATGGTTCAATGGCGTTTAAACGAGGCGTCCATCACTACCCTGCGAGTAGTCCAAACAATCTTAAGAACTGGTAAATCACAGATGAGGACGAAAGCCCAGATGGCTCATTCGATATGCGAAATGCGAACTGACTCAAAGGAACCAATCATCGACAGTGTTTCTTTTCTCTCAACCAATCAAATTGCCACTATTACTTCACACAAGAATATGGAGACGATCTCAGTCAATATGTTAGCATCCAGTCATTGGCAGTACGGCCTGTCATGATTCGTCAAATCTTGGACTTTTCAATTAATACATGTAGTTATATTTCGTATTATGCATCTGCAATGTGCAATCCCTCGAGCACTCCACGGTGTCTCAGAAAGTCCGAGATCGCTGGTGCCGGAGTTGTGGGTTCGATTCCCCTCTGAATGAGATGGTGACCAGGCAGCACGTTTGTAATGATTGTCAACAAGAAGTTGCATAGAGTTGCATGTAATTTTCTATTTCATTACAACCTGCGCTTAACAATTAGAAATCTTGTGCAGTAATCCCCTCGGGCACAGCGGTGGTCGTGGATACACTAACATATTACTTTTTTAGCTGCAGCCGATAGCTACATTGAAATTTAGCCATCTCGGTAACGGTTACTTGATAACAAGAAGTTTTAGATTACAGTTCATTGTATTACTTCAGGTTAGAAGAGGACGGCGAGTCGCCGAGTACGGAAGCCTGCTGAGAGACAGCTAACCTGCCATAGGTGAGACTTATGTCAACTTTGTCAGGTGGTTTTACGTAGAAACGATGGTAACGCCCATTGGTCTTCATCAAGCGGATTAAATAATTCCCTTCTTTTGTATTGATGATCGTTTTAACTTTCTTCTTCTGCCTCAGTCAAGCACTTTCTGATGGCTGGTCAGTGACAGTTTTGACGTCGTCGCCGGCCATTTGACGTCGAAAATGGCCGATTCTGTTGCAGTTAAGTGACCGTTGAGACGTCAGTATAAAGAACCTCTATAGATGACGTCACACTCTTCGTCCGTATTCGTCCTCACCTTCCAACAGAGATGATCAAACACCTCTCTGGATGACGATGGATGACGGCGGAAATCAGGGGGATCGTACCCGACGAATCTCGTCAGAGATGGCATCACAGGAGGCAAATCATGATGGTCCTTCAAATGAATTATTGCTTTTGATCACGTTGGACAGCATTGTGGATTATCTCGTATACATTCCTATCGTTTTTGGAGTCCCAGGAAACATCATGACGATGCTTGTAGCCTCAATGAATCACAACCGTAAACACACGTCAAGTATTTATATGGCGGGTTTGGCTTTTGTCGACGCCTTGGCACTCCTACACGAGGGAATAGGCGTTCCTATCTTGGTGAGAGGTATAGCGACATATTGGCTTTCCAGAGAACTGGAGTCCATGTAAGTACGATCACTGACAATATGCACAGAGAAACTGCATATCCAGAAATAAAGCAGGCGACACACAAAATATGATATAAAAACAGAGGTCGTCCTCCAGCGTTTTTTGCAAATTTTCGACCCCAATCGGGGTCTTCTTCAGGCAGGCACTTTCTTGCAAAATACTGCACTCTTAAAAAATTCTTGTCACCGCAACTTGTCTGGGAATATTGACAAGATGCTTTAGTCAGTCTGACGAGTTACATGTACATCATTGGTGACAAGATTTACCAGTCATGGCGAGACGCACATCTCTGACGAGTTCAGTTTGTCCAGTTGACAAGATCTCTAGTTATGACGATAAGTTGTAGGTGGCAGGACATTATTGCGCATGCGCATCCCTCACATCCATCGCTCAATTTCAAACGCTAAGCATGCTGTCGGCATCGTTGCCTCATTTGCCGAGTGGGTTTAGGGGTTAGGTCTAGTAGTTTGTATGTTAGGTTCATAGGCCATGTTCGAATCCCATTGTCGGCTTAGAAATTAGGTGAGGTTTTTCTGTCATAGTTTGGTTCCCGAACCCACCGCTAGGGCTATGAGGGTTCGGTATTGGCTTCTGGCCGCACCGAGATTTCTGGTGTCTGACGTCACGAGACACTCTCCAACCGCAAGGGAGACACTCTCCAACTCACGCCGTTAGGTGATCAGTTAGTACACAAAATGGTGGAATACATTATGCGACGTCAACGAGAGAATTTCCAACCGAATTTTCTTAGGGGTTTGATGGAGGTGAGTTTGAGTCTTGCTGCAGAAGCAACACAATTTGCCTTGAATGCCTTTTCGAGAGCATAACGCTTTCCCCGACCTTTTCAGCACATGATATGTACGCGGTGCCTATACAACACACAGCATGCGTGCACAGGTCACCGCCGAATTCCACCAACAATTCAGCAAGTTTGTCGAATCAAATAAACTTCTCCGCTTCTCGATGGTTGCGTTCCCGGCCGAAAACATTAGGCTTTTCCCTTGAACATGTTGAATTCGCTTTGTGACATTTGCCAACCACGTGCCTATGTTTACATAGTGATTCTAAAAATAGTAACGCCATATAAGGAAATGCTCGGAAGCCAATACCGAACCCTCATAGCCCTAGCGGTGGGTTCGGGAACCAAACTATTTCTGTCATACGTACATGTAGCTGTTGTTAGTACTTGTAACTACCGTACAACAGTCTCTTGGCGCTGGAATTTATCTTTATCTTTTCATGTTTAGCCTGAATGACAAGATGTCTTTGTTTCAATGATAAGATGTCTCTTTTCCGTTGATGACAAGTTCAAACCTTGTCAATTGACAAGATAGACCCTGTCAATTTAAGCATATGGCTGACATCGAGTTCCAGCTTGTCAGTACGACAAGAATTTTTTTACACTTTCTTTCAGGCAGGGGCAGGCACATGCCTGCCTGAAAGAAAGTGCCCAGTTCGGGTCGCACATTTGCAAAAACCGCTGGAGGACGACCTCTGCTTTTATATCACAGAGATGCAGCCGCAGGTTTTGCATGTCGTGGTTGGGTTCGTTGGAGATATCACTCTGAAGGATAAGACAGTGCACTGCACTTTGACACAGGGTGCACCACACCCATGGCATCTGGGTCAGTCATTAGCCCCTTTCTCCTCTTCAGGTTCCTGTATTTCATGACGTACGCCACAGCCATGACATCTGGGCTGTTACTAGCAGCCATGTCGGTGGATCGGTTTATCGCCATCAGGTATCCGATGAAAGCAAGGAAGATGTGCACCGTGACGAAGGCTAAACTAGCCGTTGTTGGGATAACTTTATCTACCTATGCTGCAAACGTGTCCACCTTCTTCTGTCACACTTACGTTTCGAGTCCAGCAGGTAATGTCGGAGATTGGTCAGGAAGCGGTCGACTCCAAACATTCAGAAAAGCAAAGGATTGATCGGTCACGTTATGGAACCTCCGGCTCTCTCCCTCTCTGTCTCTTTCCTTTCTTAAAGATCTTATTCACAAAACACTCTAACACGCATTTTTTTCACACTAGGCGGAGATCTCCACATATCAGTCCCTGGACATCCGGAGTACGAAGTCTTGTTCACGAACTTTCAGTTGTTTTTTGCTGGCATCCTCCCCTCAGTGACAATCTTGGTTTCTAATATCGGTATAATGCTCACCATACCATGCATACGACAAGCTTCCAGGAAGCGAGCTGGGATGGTCGGGGATCAGGGTAAGGACGGTGAACAACAGGATCGTCAACTGACAATCATGCTGATGTCAGTAAGCGTAGCATTTTTAATCACGACTCTATCTACCATATAGACTTTTCTATGCGTTCCTTGAGATTCCTGATATGGCGAAGGTATTCGACACCACAGATTCTTATTTGATGTTATTGTTAACGTTGCTTGGATTTGGCCTTTTTTCATATTCTTCTGTTATCACGCAGTCAATTTCTATATCTACTGTCTTGCTGGGAAACGTTACAGGAAGGACACAGTTGCAGTTTTACAGAAAATATGTTGTATCAAAGTAATTCAGCGTTTAAAGTTTGCTTACACTTGAAGATCTCAGAAGACCAGTGGATATTTTGGTCTCCACCAGCTTTTTGTTATAGTGGCATGCAGTGGGAAGGCAACCCTTCTCTCAGCAAATCAATGGTAGGGTGAACGTACATCTATAGTCGCCACGCAGTGATCGGCCACCTATTGACAGATGTTTGTTCGTCAGCCACACTCCACTGCAACGAATGGTGTATCCATTGGTGGTCAACCATTGTGGGTGGCCAACTCCTCCCTTGGCCTCCTGACATTCACTTTCATGAAATTCATAATGCTCATTATTATTATTGTCGTCGTCGTCGGCATCATCGTCATCGTCGTCGTTATTATTATTATTATTATACAGTACTTCTATAGCTCTTTAATCCATATGGCTCTAAGGCGCTGTACATAAAATATAAAGTACATTCTGGATTGTTACCCCTATACCACTCAGAGTGTATGAAATCGCCATGAATAGGGGCGTTACCAGGTGAAGTTGACTATGGTTCATAATTGGTGGATTCATGTCACGAGGCGCCTGCGGTAAATTGCAGTATTAATGAGGGATTGGACTAGTGACCTCATTGGAAGAAAGTTTGCTGAGTGTCCACAATCGATAATCAGTCACTAGTGTCAGTCACTTATGCCAAACTGACCGCATTCATTTTGTGGTGATGATGTTCGTTTCAATAGGGGTAATCGTGTAATTGTGTGGCGGTCTTGGAAAACACGTTGGAAGTCGCCGAGTGATCAACAAGGGTTGTTAGATGGCCGCATTCCTGGCCAAGTTGACGCGGGTAACTACAGCTGATCAAATCAGTATTCATGAATGAAGAGCACGGACATGGTAGGCGTGGGAAATAGGCCCTTGCCGCCACCTCGGTATGATAATTACACTGTAAATCTTCAACTGTAACACTTTTAAAACACATATCAAGCGTTTTAAACAAAATGCACGTGGATTTTGTGTACATTGTGACATGTGTTATGAAAATAAACACATAAACGCCAACTAAAACATGTCACAAGTGTTGGGTTTTAAAACAGCCACAGCCCAAAAAACACACCAATAAAACACATCTAAAAAAACACACCAATAAAACACATCTATTTCATAATAAAACACATCAGATGTTTATAAACGCACCATTAGGCGTTAGATGTGTTTTTAATCTATGTGTTTTTGTGGCGTTTATGTGTTTATTTTCGTAACACATTTCACAATGTACACAAAATCCACGTGTATTTTGTTTAAAACGCGTGATATGTGTTTTAAAAGTGTTACAGTTGAAGATTTACAGTGTATAGGTTTGAATACTGAGCGGTATAGGGGGAACACTCCGGCATATATACTTTTGGCTGCACTAAAACATTCCAAAAATGTGTGTTTTTCAACAGTTTACTCATTTATACAGTCGACTCAGTAATTATTGGATATAACGACACTAGGCATCAGCAGACGTGGATTGAATAACATTTACATTTACAAAAAATGTTGTAAACTGTAGCCGATAGCAGTCCATTGAAATCTTATCTCTCGTCGTTAGTCACTTGATCATGCGGGTATGTTAAAACGAGGCACTGCCTAGTATGTTCACGATATCAGGAGGTGATGCTTTTTATCACGATATTAGCTGCAACCAATCTGTACCAAATGCAACAGCCGTGGCCGAGAGGTGAATGTGGTGGTGCTGTCCAATAAAAAATGCGGTCCACTCACCGAGGAGGCCTACAGATATGTACCGTACCTAGCCTCGCTAGCCTAGACTTCGCATCAACTTTGTCATCGAAAACATAAGAAGGTTTGGTAGAAGCGATGTTATTTCTGCACCGAGCAGATAAAACTACGTCCAACGTTGGCGTCGGTGACTCTGTACAGATGGCCTACTAGCAACAAACAACTTTCTGATCGTTTGTCAGCAAACTCTAGGCGTTTCCCCTTCTGCAGTGGCCGTTGTGGTTAGAGAAATACCTCCACTTTCTTGTTCAGTTCCGTTATTGCTGACGTCTTATACCTCTTGGCCCGTCTTCGTTCTCATCTTCCGCTAGAGATGACCAAGCACCTCTCTGGATGAGGATGGATGACGGCGGAAGTCTTTCTACCCAGTCGGCCACGTCCGATTTGCGATCACGCCTTACAATCCCCGTCGATCCTTCTGATGAACAATCGGCACTGATCCGTTTTATCACAATTTTGCGTCAGCTCGTATACATCCCTATCGCACTGGGAGTCCCAAGCAACATCTTAACGATGCTTGTAGCCTCAATGAATCACAACCGAAAACACACGACAAGTACTTATATGTCAGGTTTGGCTTTTGTCGATGCCCTAGCCTTACTTTACGAAGGAATAGGCGTTCCAATTTTGGACAGTGGTATTGGGACATATTGGCCGGCAAGAGAACTTGAATACATGTAAGTATTAAGTGGCTTGCTTTTTCTTGTGTCAGCTTCTCCTATGCCAACCGCATGACATGTTGCTGCAGCCGTGACATTGAAGCACAGCCTCTTCTTATTCCTTGTTTTTGTATTTCTTGGTACCCACGGTATTCTGGGCTGTTACCTGCAGCCATGTCATCCTTGCTTCTTCCCCTTTGTCATCCAGGTTCCTGTATTTCATGACGTACGCCACAGCCATGACATCTGGGCTGTTACTAGCAGCCATGTCAGTGGATCGGTTCATCGCCATCAGGTATCCGATGAAAGCAAGGAAGATGTGCACCGTGACGAAGGCTAAACTAGCCGTTGTTGGGATAACTTTGACTACCTATGCTGCAAACGTGTCCACCTTCTTCTGCCACGCTTACGTTTCCGACCCGTCAGGTAGGCAGACCATAGAACGGTACAAATCGTAGTGTTACTCCTGTCAGTAAAAGGACTTAATGGTAAGCCTTGGAAATTAGTAAATGGGCAGTGAAAATGTTGTTTTCCTCACAACTGGTTGATGATAATAGAATGCGGTGTTCTGCATATGATGGGCAAATTATCTGGCTATAAACGCATAGTGATGACCTTGAATCTGCTGTCATAGAAATTGCCCAAATTTGGCGATTTCGAAAGTGACCTAAAATCAACATTTTTGCATTCAGCGGATAGCTCTTACTGACAGATGACAAATTTTGTTAATTGTTTTTACAAGAAAATTGGTATTTTTGCTAATTTAAACCGAATTTGTGCTGAAAATATCATTTTTCTATAAGCCCAACGTCAATGGCTTTTTAGATGGCCCTGCCCCTTCATTGCCCTCGATCAATACATTAGTCACTGAACAGTGAATACTGACATGTCTCCAGGACCTTGGTCAAGTGTATAGGCCAAACATGCCAAACTCCTCATGCATATTCCTGCAGTGAGTGGCTTCTGTGTATTCAATAAACCTTTATTGAAATAGTCAAATGACTTTCTAATCAACACCATTCAAAAGTTATGCAGTCTTACGTAAGATTAATAACAGCTTTCAAGAATAACAGGGGAATACCAAGGCCCAGGTCATGACTATTGATCAACAACTTGATAGTAGAGGTCACATGCCCAGGGGCTTTCTCAAGACTGATTGCCCAGTTCAGCTGACGATATGTGATAAAAAGGCGTTTATCTCAGTCTTGGGATTTCGCATCTTGATGAAACGTGAACTAGGGGCCATTTTTGAGGGTGGCTGACAAGTCTGCTGTGAAAAATTTTGGTTTTTTTCAAAAGTTGACTTTGGGTCACTTTGGAAATCGCCAAATTTCGGCTGTTTCTATGATATGATAGCAGATTGAAAGTCATCACAATGCGTTTATAGCCAGATAATTTGCCTATCATATGCAGAAAACCGCATTTAATTATCATCAACCAGTTCTGAAAAAAACAACATTTTCACTGTCCATTTACTAATTTCCAAGGTTGTACATGTAATAAGTTCCTGCAACTCATCTTGTCCCCAACGGATACTCCTTAAAGAATCTTCTTCACATAGCCTTTGTTGCACAGGCGGATGTTGTCTTGGGACGTTATCCATTCGTTCGGCTTGTGCAGAGGTCTTGTGCGGAAGATCGTGGGATGCAGGATTGGTTGAGAGGCGCCAGGGTGTCGCATAAAGCATCACTGCAAAAGTACAACCACTGCCACCCCCAATTCTATCGCCTCATAATGGTCTTATCACCAAATTTTCTCTGAAAATCTGAGAAACGATTGGTAGTACCTATATATGTTCACTCTATCCGTGATAGCAAAAATTTCATTTTTCACACCAAGGCGACGGAGCTCTCCTAGTCTCAGTTCCTGGACATCCGGAGTACGAAGTCTTGTTCACAAACTTTCAGTTGTTTTTCGCTGGCATCCTTCCCTCAGTGACAATCTTGATTTCTAACATCGGTATAGTGATCACCATACGACAAGCTTCCAGGAAGCGAGCTGGGATGGTCGGGGATCAGGGTAAGGACGGTGAACAACAGGATCGTCAACTGACAATCATGATGATGTCAGTAAGCGTCGCATTTTTAATCACGACTCTACCATATAGACTTTTCTATGCCTTCCTTGAAATTCCAGATGTGGCGAAGGTATTCGACACCACAGATCCATTTTTCAAATTATTATTAAGAATGCTTGGACTTTGCCTCTTCTTGGTCTTTTTCTGTAATCATGCCATCAATTTCTTTCTCTACTTTCTTGCTGGAAAACGTTATAGGAAGGACACTGCTACAGTTTTGGAGAAAATTTTCTGTTTTATCAAATCGCATAAGGAAAGGTTGAAATGACCTTAAATCACGACATCGGTGTAGCAATAGATGTCGCCGATAACATTGGTGGACAAAGACCTACTGTGTACTTGATGCAGTGACCTGCTGCTTAGAAGGTTATCCCTCCAGCATTACAATGATGTCCAGTGTTCGAAGGTTACAGACCTACCATGCCATACGTTCCTGGTGAGACCCAGGCGGTAAACTTGGCTTTGAAATGGGATTCTGTTTTTCTTCTGTTTGATGAGACGTGGCCAGAATTCCTTTTCGTCTCACATGCGATATCAGATTCCTGTATCGAAATGGTATCAAGATGATTGCAATATCACGTTAAACTGCCTGAGAGAGACCTGGGACCTTATAGTGAACAATAGGTTATCCACAATTGGACAATAGTTTACGCACTGCCGTAAGTTACGAGAGCTTCGTGAATAAGGTCCCTGATCAGATATCGAGATATCACAAGTAAAGCAGACATGGCGAACGACAACACGTGATGTGCACAAGAGAAAAGGAAATGATGTGTGCGCTTTCTTTAGCGGATCCTACTGACGACCGGAAGTAGTCAAGTCCGAACCTGCTGTGGAGGTTGGACGTTATGCATGACATGCAGAGTAAACCTATCGCCTGGTACTGTACATCTTGTGTAAGTTCGTACAGTTTGACAATAGTTACCGGTGTCGTAGAATGTCAAGCCCCCCGATATGAGATGCCCGACAACAATAGATTCTGACTGATTAAGGGTCAGCCGGGCACTGACAAACAGAACTTCTGTTACCAGATGTCCCCTGAACAGAAGAATCGGGCATCTGATATCGGGGGCATTACATTCTATGACACTTGTACTCTGCCAATTTGGGGTCCGGCTATAAAGCTAAAGACACATACATGCGGGTGCGATGCCTGCGTTGCGGTAATCCGGTGCGATTATGCGGTACCGTTGCGACAGGTGTGACACAAACACGCGGTTGACTGCTGCGTTAAATTTGACTGAACGCCGACGTTCGTCCAAGCAATATGAAGTTTCTCACAATGACGTCAGAAAATAATGGAAAACATTGGAGATCACCTGCGGCACCGCTGCGTTTCACCGGACAGAAAGTCCCGAGACTTTCGGTCCGGTGGAACGCAGCGGTGAAATATAGCAACGCACCGCAACAGCATGTATGCGTAATGTCAAATATATTACCTTGTTTGTTTCGATCCGGTAAAACGCAGTGGTGAAATGAACGCATCGCATCGCCGCACCAGAGCACGGACCAAATATATGTGTCTTTAGCTTAAGAATGTCATAAGTCATTGCGGTGGACCACGTTCAGAACATCAACAAAAGGAACATCGTCATGATCACAGATTGTGCAGGAAAGAATGCCTTCATCAAGGTGTTAGGTAATCAATGATGACGTTAAGACGGAGAAGATCCCCTGGAACCAAGTTCCGGGAGGTAATTGTCCTTAGTGGATCAAGCCTTTGTGAAGGATTATGTCGCAACTCTCACCATAACCGTTGACAATGCATGGCTTTTGCACTGAGGACTACCATTCCTCGGACTTTCTCCGCTGTACACCTGCTCTGATGCATTCTTCCCGTAGGCCCCTCTGTCAACATCTAGGCAGGAAGGTTTAACACTAGACAATGACGCCCAACCTTTGTTGGCATTGCTCTAATCATGTCAGCATGTACTTTCTCTCAACATCTGCGCTGTTGAACAAGCAAACAAATTATTTCTGCTGGAATAATTGTCCGCGGCAACCGCTGGCAGTGACGAGACAATAATCACGTGTTTTTTAGGAAACTGACGTTCGCCAATTACTTCTCTGTAGGCCCACGTGCTCGAATCAATCACTTGGTGGACTCTCGATGAAAATACACGTAATACACGTGATAATGATTTACTCAGACGTCCAGGAAAACATTCATTTGCATTGATGGGCAGTTAAAGGAGCACGGTATTGGATCTCAAAAATGCGTTATTTGACTGCCGACGTAGATGGAGCCACCTAGCGGCAGTAAGACGAACTAGAAAAATGCATTACAAAATGTACGCAGTAAATCGGATCATTCGCCGAAACGTAGTTAGTCCCTCGGGTTGGAGAGTGGCGCCGGCTGTCCTGAAAAAGTGGCAATATCGTGCTCCTTTAACTATAAATGTTGGTTGAATTACGACTGCAGACATGACAGAAATGAGGAACCCGCACTACACTAACGTCACAACGTGGCGCTGCGAGCGAAGTGACCGAAATCTCTTTTTTTTAAACGTTATTTCCATTTATTTCTGGCGTGAAAATAAACCATTTGTGTTGGTCGCATGGCAGTAAAACTTACATTATCGTGTAGCAGATGAAATTTTCTTTTAAACTCATTCCTTTTTTTCTTAAATTAAGAGTTCAGAGAAAAAGAACATTTTCACTGTCCATTTACTATTTTCCAAGGCTGTACTTACTGCAGTTCCGCTTTTTAGGGCAGCGTTGTCGGCCTGACGGCCCCAAAACACTGATTTCTCCAATTTTATATTTACAAAACAGAGTGGAAAGTGTATCGACGCCTTTCCAGAACTTTAGGTTCCTGAAAAGGAGAAGTCAGAAACCCAACGTTGTTGGGTATCGCAGAAACTGAATTTTATTTGTATCAAATCCATTTATACCTGCTTGTAAGTATAGGTTGTGACGCATTCTGATCATCTCACTGTACCCCTGGTACAGTATTGCATACCAGGTTCTACATTATATGCAACCCAAAGTGTGAACCAATCAGATAAAAGTAGGTCGACGAAACATTTTGTGCACGACCTATGAGATACTTCAATTCCATTTGGCATGTTTGGCATATATTGGAATCTACTATCCTCCGCAGAAATAGTCCGGTGTAACGTTTTTGAGTGTTCCCCATCTGTGAGTGTTCCCCTCCTATTGTCTGACGGAATAAGCCGCGACTCGACAATGGAGGACACACAGAGAAACGTGTCGATCTATCTGCCAGTGTTTCCAGAACAATAGGGGGAACACTGACACACGGAAACACTGACAAACTTTTACACTGGACCTGGTGGCAGTCAGTAAGGTGAAATCGTGTGGCTTCTGCGTTGGGGACTGTGTTTTTTCCGCAGTCATGGCAGTAAGAATCCCGGCCATTGGTGGATTCCTGTAATAAGCCCAATCAGTGGGAGTCTTTAATATAGGTTACGTATCCGCATCCCTATACGTTGTGCTTTCTCAAATGAATTAAGGATCCGTGAGAACGCAAACGTGTCGGGATACGTATACGTTTCGTTTTAAGGATATTAGTAGCCGGTTTTCAAGCTCTCTGTTGAATCGAGAAGAGAAGGCGCGAAGCCAGTCATGCCAGTAAATGTTTGGCGATCTATTGGTTAGCAGGATCGACCCGAACAAAGGGACAGAGATGAAATGGTGGTGTAAATGTAGGTTGGCCACTGTCTTGTGCGACACGAGTCATATCCAACTTCCCAAAATGTACAGCATGTGCGGGGGGGGGGACATACATGTACTAGTTGAAACTGCGTGAAGGTATGAACTTCTATTAAAACGAACAAAAAGCCCCATGCGACGAGCAAGAGAATTGCAAACGCCCTGCAAACACCTCAAACGAAGGATCAGAACATGATAGACCTCACCAGGAGGGCGCCATCTTATTTGCCTTCAGGCAACAGAGTTGTCAACATCTCCGGTCACGTCTTACACTACTCAAAGAAAAAAATGTAGTCATTTTGATGGGATTCGAACCGTCGACCTACTACTTTATAATCCGCCACTCTATCCACTCGGCCAAAGAGCCAGCTGACAGACACATGATTTGTGTTTGTCATAGACGTAGCCCTCGACGTACGTAATAATACTAGGAATAAGAGAAAGCATGAGAAGTATTCCAACAAGTTCGGTGGCTGAATGGGGAAGACGGTGGAACAGATATAACAAGGCGCGGGTTCGATTCCCAGCTGGGTGAAAACAATTTCTTTCAAAAAAAGTGTTCAGCAGGTGCTCTCCAGAGAATGTTGACACCTCGACAGCTCGCAGACGAATAAGGTGGCGCCCTCCTGGCCTCGTGGGGTCTATCATGTTCTGAGCCTTCGTTTGAGATTTTTGCAATTCTCTTGCTTGTCGCATGGGGGCTTTTTGTTCGCTCACGTCAGCTTTAACACATATTTTTAAACCCCTACCCTCAAGCTTTTAAGGTGCGTTGTGTTTTTTGGTGCTGCCATCTTCGGGCACCTTTGGAGTTAGGTCACTTTAGACTTGCGTGGCAGGGCTAAAACAATAGAGAGGTTAAGCAGTCCTACGATAAACGCTAACGCTAACTGTATTGACGTCAGCATGTTGCCACCTGGCGAAGTCAATAACGCTCACCGCTAATCTTGCCCACCGCGCAAAATAAGCCTCTGAAATAAGCCTCTGGGCCACCCTGATTTTTGCCTCAAATCCAATATGGCGGCCATAAATCCAATATGGCTGCCCCAGCTATTTCAATGTACAGCAAACTTTTTTCTGGTCCATTTTACGCCCCATAAATGTATTACAAACAGATAGAAACATGATGCTAAACTTCCAAAATAACACATAAGAAGTTGTCTGTGACGTCTCCTTGACGTCGAAATGACATCATATCAGCGCAATCACCCCAGATATTTCAATGTACAGAAAACTTTTTTCTGGCCCATTTAACGCCCCATTAATGTATTACAAACAGATAGAAACGTGATGCTAAACTTCCAAAATAACACATTAATAGAAGTCGTCTGTGACGTCTCCTTGATGGCAAAATGACTTCATCTAGCAGCGCAGTCTCCCCAGATATTTCAATATATTGCCAACTTTTTTTCTGGCCCACTTTACACCCCCTGAATGTATTACCAACACATAAAAACCTGTTGAAGAACTGCCCGATTTACCCCTTTCTGCATCCTTGATGCCTAAATGACGTCATTGTAGTGCAATCACCCACTAGATTGTCTCAAATATGTATTTTCCCTTTCGTCATGATCATTTCGCCTGATATTTTGCCAGCATTCACCTGTTCAAAAATGTTATTGTCTTTATGTACAAGTAGTAATTATATGGATTCGATGAATCAGTTGAGCCAAGGGTCTATATTCATAAACATACATGTACTTAAGTTAAAGTGTGATACTTATCTTTTGTGTTGAACAAAGGTTAAGCATCACACTTAGACTTAGTTTTATGAATATGGGTCCAGGAGTCTTTTCTATTGTTCGTCAATATTCAAGGATTCTGAAAGGGAAATTCTTTATCTAATCTGGCCAAATATGGGGCGAAATGATCATGAAGAATGGGAAAAGAAACACATATTTGAAAGAATTCAGTGGGTGATTGCACTACAATGATGTCATTTAGACGTCAAGGAGATGCCGCAGAATTAAGCTAATGGATTAATCTGGCAGTTTTTCATCATGTTTTGTGTGTTAGTAATACATTAATGGGGCGTAAAACGGGCCAGGAAAAAGTTTGCTGTACATTGAAATATGTGGGGGCGATTGCGCTGCTATGAGTTCAGTTCGACGTCAAGGAGACGTCACAGACGACTTCTAACGTGTTATTTTGGAAGCTTAGCATCATGTTTCTATCTGTTTGTAGTATATTTATGGGGCGTAAAATGGGCCAGAAAAAAGTTTGCTGTACATTGAAATATCTGGGGTGATTGCGCTGATATGAGGTCAAGGAGACGTCACAGACGACTTCTAATGTGTTATTTTGGAAGTTTAGCATCATGTTTCTATCTGTTTGTAATACATTTATGGGGCGTAAAATGCATGGACCAGAAAAAGGTTTGCTGTACATTGAAATATCTGGGGCAGCCATATTGGATTTGAGGCAAAATCAGGGTGCCCAGAGGCTTATTTCAAAGAGTATGCCCAAAAGTAGACAAATCAATAGAGAAAACCTTGACTGGAAAAAAGGCCGTTTTTGCCTGGCATGGACCTGCCTAATAAGTGTCTTAAAGACGTGGGTCATGACACTACAAAAACAATAAAGGCTGCAATCGGGGCTGCAATACCTGATGACGGACCGTTGACAATGGCATAGGCACCTATCAGAGTATAAGAACATTTTCCTAATATTTTATTGATAACAGAAGTAGTGATGACAAATAGAGTACGCGTACAGTAAAACCTCGCCATGCACTTGCCCAGAACCAAGCGTCAATCTACTGAGATCAAAACAGGCCAAAGTTGCATTCGTTCCAAGCTGGTAGTTGCCCCTGCAAGTGGCCATGTACGGCTCATTTTGCCAAATTCTAAAATTTTGCTGTGAAAATATAATCGTTTCTTAATTTACACAGCGAAATGTGGGCGAGGCAGATATTTACCGGAGGGTAGGGAGCTAGTGCGCTCCCCCGAACCAGGGGTCAGAGGCCTGCTTTCTCTGGGCCCGGCAGAGGCTGGAGCAAGGGCAAGTCGGTGGCGGAGTCGGATACGGATCCGTCGCTCCTGCCTGAACTACTAAACTAAACTAAACTATTAAAATATTAAATACGTACTTGCTGTGTAAATAAAAATTCACCCCCTATTTACACAGCATGCTGTGCAAATAGCCCCGGCCAAAACTAAATTCATTCATTCGGTCATTTAAATTCACTTCACCTACTTCAGCATCAGTTACATGTAGTTTGAAATTCTGTGAATGACATGGAAATTTGATCTATTTTACCGTGCATCAATAAATCATTGTTTATTTTCTTATATATTTTTGTCATTGATAATGAGGTTTTGCGTTCTATTGAAGTTTGAATTGTCGTTGCCAATTGTCGTTGCAGACAACATCAGGTAATAAAAAGAGCTACATGTATCTTCCATGTTACAAAGAGATTCATCAGCTTGGAAATTCACAGAGAAGACGTGTTATCCTATCACAAGCAAGAAAGTTATTTTACCTCGAATTTTCGTCTATACAGCTGAAAGACTTCATCACTCCTGGTGAAGTCTTGTAGCTGTACAGACGAAAATTCGAGGTAAAATAATTTTCGTGCTTGTGATAGGATAACACGTCTTCTCTGTATCTACCATACTTAAGTTTCGTGAGACACCGTATACTACTGTTTGTTTAACAGGCATCCTGCGTTTTAGGTGTTCCAAGTTGCCAGAGCGCAGTTTTCACGTGTTGGCGTTTGTCATCAAACCCGTTCGTGTCAGTGTACATGAAGATGATTGGAAGTCTATGCGTACAAGGTAAGGGCAATGACCTCCCTTTAAGGTCGATCTATACCCATTGCGTGGCGCCAAACTGCCCAACTTAAACTCCTGATAATTCATTGTGGTAATTACAAAAACATCTTTGGTACGGTACGTTACGTATGAAGCATCTAAGTGAACTTTCACCCTAAATACTCTAAATTCCCACTTACCTGTCCCATCCCTGTAACTCAGAAAAAATGACAAAATCTTAAGTTGAAGATATCGCACGCTGAGTGGGACAAGTAAGTGGACAGGAACATCACTGTTTCCGACCATACCCCCAACGCATTATCTTCAACTGAGGATTTGGTCATTTTTTCCGAGTTCAGAAATGCGACAGGCAAGAGGGAATTTAGAGTAACTGGATCCTTCTGGATTGCCCAGAAAAATGACTTTTTTGGGAAGGGCCGAAAAAATCTCATTTAGCAATTTTACGTCAACATGCTAAGTCGCATCGAAGCAAACTCTGTTGGAAAAGACGCAGCCATACCTAGCGCATGTCGGTGGCTTACTGGATATTAAAAAGCATAATCCGATGAAAAGCATAATCGTAAATGGCAAAATCGGGAGAACTCATTATTTCCACGCCCACCATGATAGTGGCCCGAATTCCTAGTTTCTTGTCCTTCCGCTACGTGGTTGGTTGTCAGAGTGACGCCAGTACCTCTTACAATTCATCATGGCTGCGCACATAGTTTGGCTGAAAGGGAAAAAACGATAACACTTTTAAAACTAGAATAATTCAAAAACTATTGCACGTATAACTTTGAAAATTTACAAATAGTAAGATAGGGATGTTTGACAACTTCACCGCAAATTGCAGGTCCATAAAAACTCTAAAAATTATGACATTTTGACAATTTTCGGTCAAGACCAGAAATGCCGGTCTGAGAAGTTACATCAGACTTAACCCAGTTCACATGAACAATGGACAATGTGTCCCCCGTCTTGCTAAAAAAGACGGCACACAAGCAGACTGACTCAGAACTATCTGGAGGAGGCAGCTCCTCACTTTATAAGCAAAGGTGAGTGGCCGCCACAGTCACCGGACTTGAAACCTATGGATTACGCCATGTGGAACAGTCTCTCGGAAAAGGTTTATGAAGGGTGGAAAAACACATTCACGGAAATGAACTGAAGGAGAGAATTCGGGAGAAATGGGCAGAATTAAGCTTAAAAAATTCTATTTCCGGGTGGAAAAAGCGCTTGCGTGCCGTCTTTGAGCAAGATGGGGGACACATTGTCCATTGTTCATGTGAACTGACGTAGGTCTGATGTAACTTCTCAGACCGGCATTTCTAGTCTTGACCGAAAATTTTCAAAATGTTATATTTTCACAGTTTTTACGCTATGGACCTGCAATTTGTGGTGGAGTTGCCAAACATCCCTATCTCATTGCCTGTAAAATGTCAAAGTTACACGTGCAATAGTTTTAGAATTATTCTAGTTTTAAAAGTGTGACCGTTTTTCTGCCCCACCCGGTATACAAAGATTACCCAGGATCTCAATCTTCACAAAAAAAATACAATCTTCACAAAAAAAATACCTTGGGTGTACTTTCGGTAGCCGAACATCATCCAGGATCGTAATGTGACGCCTGGATTCGAGGTTGTCTCGCCCATGGTCACGTGACCGCCTGAAGAATGTCATGAACAACTACACTCACACCCATGTAAAGCCTGCCGCACTGGAGCTATCTACTGAGCGAAAGGTTATTCGAGACCGTTTGCTCAGCAGATAGCTCGCTGTGTGTGCGGGTATTTTTCGGTGCGTTTTCTGCCTCACAAGGCCTTGAGGTGAATATTCAACATTTTTGATATTTTTCGCCTAATGAAAGGATCGTCTCCAAAGTTTTATCATGTGAGGTGTATCTAATGACGATACATGACATATATAACGGGTTCGTGATCTGACCTACTTTTCAAGGTCACATAGGTCACAGTTCGAAATTTTGCCATTTGGTGGCACGTTTCGTAACCGCTAGGGCTACTGACATGAAACGTGGTACATCAGCCCTACGTCAATTGACCTATGACACCAAGTTTCGGTCCGATTCGATTCTTACATGTAGCTTGGCAAACGAAAACTCAAGTTCTAATAATTCCTCAATGTCTGGATCGTCTCCAAATTTTCACCATTGGTAGGCCTACACATCCTGGCTGCCAAGGGTTGTGACATCACTCTGCCCTCCGATCCGTCTACGCTCGCACAAAACCCTTGGCATCTTTCGCAGTCGTCACCTGCATTTCACAGGCTGTTCTGTTACCACCCCTCCGTTCAATATGCATTTGGTACCATCACATTTAGTCTGTTTATTTCAAATAGATATGTCATTGTATAGTGTTTGTTGACTTTCTTATCATTTAGGAACTGCAACTTATCCTTATTTTCAACCATTAATTGGAAGAAACCCCCTATACCACCAGGAAATCCCCCGTGCGACTAATCGACGGAAGAGCTAATGAAATTCACGGCTTGGCAAGTACACGTGGGCTGACAATTAGCGCCGACTGGTACAATTCACTTGCTGCTTCCCATTTTTGTACACACGAGTACATTGTTTCCATCAATAAAAGTATTCCTTGCCTGTCGTTGCAGCGGATTCAAGCTTTGAATCCGGAAAATTAGGCCTTGAAATCGCGAATCGCTCGCTGTCATTCTGTAGCATTCGCCATGTTGTTTTCTGTTATCTCGTTCCCAGTTGCTACGCAAGCATGGCAAGTAGATTGTCCTACTGAAGAGTTAGTTGGTATCATGCCAAAACCTGAAGGCGAGGTTAACGGGCAAATCTCAGGAGGGCTCTGATTGGTACATTGATTTCCGATATGGGTCAATACAGAAATTATGCGAAAGCTTCTAGGGGTAGTGGCGTAGTCTTTACGACGTAGCCAATACACGTGGAGTTCCAGGATGGGCCTACATGACATGCAACGGGTTTTTGATTGGACCTACTTTTCAAGGCTACAGAGGTCAAAGTTCAAAATTTTGTCATTTGGTGGCACGTTTTTTGGCAATTTGACCTAGTCGCTTCTCAAACTCGTCACCAGCATGACCAGTGGTTTACGTTCCTACAACACCACTGGAAAGGGCTGACGACTTCAGGAATACTGCACATGCGCGATACACTACTTTTGAAGCGAATCACACCGAGGCTGGCACCCGCGGCATGATGTTCCCAACTAAGCCATTCGTTTGAAATTGCTCTAATACTCAAACAACTTCGTGTTTTGGGGGTATTGGCTTTTTAGGCATATATGATATTTTTCAGTCATCGAAGAACGAAATATTGTGTGAAACAAATATTGGCACGCTGTCAGCGGTTGTCCAGAAATTCTGGACAAGTCGTACCCTTGCCAGAGATATCCTCGGGTGAGGTACATCTGGGTACGACATTGGTGGCTTCTTACTTGGAGTGATCAGGTGTCTGGGTACCATCTATACCTGGAACTCATGGCTTGCCCGGGAACATTTCTATTTAACATTTGTCATTATTCTTCTGGTACATTCACACAGGTGAGCACATGGTCCATGGACCATTTCATGTTATGATACGACTTCTTCCTCCAGCTTGAAAAAGCTAGACTTGGGATATCCTCTAAACCCCTTGTAATTATGATTGACCAAGATTATCATGATTCGAATATTCATTGAGTCATGTGAATAAAGACTAGTAAATGCTTTTACTTGAATTTTGCAATACAAATGCACAAGGTAATGCTGTATAGTAAAAACATTTGCTGGTCTTAAGAACATGGAGGTATTTATAAGATACCTCCATGCTCCAATAGACAAGTGGCTGTTGGTGGTGGGCACATCTGTCATCCGAACAGCGCTGCTGTCGTTGTTTTTCATTTCTTCAGTAAATTTGTTTTGGGTAGGCCTACCTCCATGTTCAGCGATTGGTTTATGTATAGGCTAATGGGGAACAGCCGATGTATTTACGAGGCGGCATGGAATTGGCCCGAACATTAGAGGTTATCAAACAATTTATTTATTGCCCAGGAAAGTCCTTTCCCACAAAATGTGACATATGTCGAGGTAAAGACATTACCACGTGGTAACAACTGGCGCACTGTTGGCAGCACCACTATAGGAAATCCCGTTATCCATATAGTGATGATACCGAAAACGCCATGGACAGGAAAGCCAGTCTCAAGTTCCAACAGTCAACAGACCACTTAGACCAGCTTACATGTATATTGGTTCAACCCCTCTCGCCAAAGCAGCCGAATCATGCCAATGCTTCTATCGCAAGCATTAATACAATGGTCCCATAATCATGTAATACCATATAGTACGAGCGCAATAGTAGTTCTATTTTTAACACACAATGGCGAGCGCCTATAGTAGTCGGTTGACGAACTGAAATAGTCGTTCCTCGCTTTAACGCACAGCGCCGTCTGATCATCATCGCTGATACTACGCCAACCAAGCGTGCCCGCCGGGCAATAATTTTCGCATGTCTCCCTTTAAATGAAATGACCGTTTATATACGATTTTTTAGTATATCAGCCAAGTTTCGTTTAATCTTCCTACAATGTATTGTTCGTTTCCGCAGAATGTTCACGAGACTCAGTTTAATAATGTGAGAGGGGTTAGTAAAAGGCAACGATGACACTCATTTCGTGGATCCTGTTGGCGTCGACACTACACGGAGCTGTGTTGACACCGATTCTATATGCTAGGATGGCGACGACTGGGTCTCAGAGATATAGGCCAGGTAAGATAGATACTTTCACCAGGTATTCGAAGAAAGCGAACTCTGGATCACTGGATTACTGACTCAGTTCGTCGTTCCGTTTCGTCCCAACCGTGATGTTCTTTTGTTCTCCTGCTAAGATAATGTACTTTTTCAGGCATGTGGACGAAGTCTGAAAGTGAATCTGAATTCTGAATTTAGAAATTATTCTCTGGACGCGTTAAGTCCGTTTTGATAAATTTATTAGAGAGGTTGAGGTCAACGACGAATCACGGATGCTCGTACATACACCCTTAGTCATGTTAGTCATAAGTAAATGAACAGCTAATAAACATATTTCCCAAAATCTTCAGTGGATTAACTTTTGCTTTTTACGGTAGATATTTAGGGCCTTAAGACACATTTTCAGACAAAAAATACCTTGATTTGTGATAAAATGCATTTCTGGCAACCGTAGTTTGACCTTTCCATTAAAGAGCGTGATTTTTTATCGGTCATTTCATCGGAACAATTGTTTCCCCGCAGATGCTTTTTCAGGTTTAAAAATTCCATAGTGAACAGAAGTTACAGAGCATTTGCAAAATGAGTTTCGTTCGGTTTTCCAGTCAAGTCAGGGCTATTCCTTCCGTCTCATTTAGATCTACCCAGCCTGCTGAATATTGTGCTCCTGATGACACTCCATCGAGTAATCCAAGGTCAGGCCCCGTATTCATAAAACTTTTTAACCTCTTAAGTCAGAAATGCACCGCGAATGGCCTATACACACGATCCAATTTTTCATCCATTTTGGGAAATTCAGATTCCGGGGCTATTGGGGCTTCAATGTATAAACCCGCATGTAGGCCTTTATTGAGCATATTCAGAAAATTGGATGAAAAATTGGATCGTGGCATGTTATTAATTGTTTTTAGTAGTTATGTAATAAAGAAATCAATTTTTATGCAAACCAACAGAAAATGAATACATAAAAACACTGTTTCCGATTACGCAACTAACAAGATGACATTGTAATTGTCGTAAGGTTCCCGAGATCTACAGGTGCTTCTTCCGCCGGTACATGAATTGATAGAGATCAATATAGGTTGATAGACTGATCAGGATACATTTACAGAGATCAGGGTACATTGACGAATGGATTACGATGAGGCCCAACTTGATCTCATGTCAATAACTCATCCCGTAATTGACATTGACCTTGATCTTGATATCTGATGGTTCTAGGACAAAATGTACCCGGACATTGGTACTGGACAAAAGGTATCCGGACAAAATGTGCCTAGGAGAAAAGGTACCTGGACAAATGGTACCTTTTGTCCAGTACATTTTGTCCTGGTACCTTTTGTACTGTCACCATATTTGATCATCAAGGTCATTGCATAATCGAAATGGGCATTCTCAATAACCTTAGTATGTCTGATATCATGCCTATACCTCTACCACAGGCAGAGATATTTCAAATTATTAACTTTGACCTTGACCTTGACCTCTGATGATCGAAGTCGTTGCATAATCGAAATCGGCATCATCAATAACCTAATTGCTTTTCCCATGGCTTGGAAATCACATGCCGAATTTTAACATTACAAGCCGAAGGAGATGACAGGACATCCCGGGCAGGACATGCAGGTGATACTTTGCTAACTGGGAGTGCTAGGCAGGATTACAACCCTCCACCAAAGCAATATTAAGTTAACGCGGTATACAATAAGCTGACATTTAAAATATCAATACCGGTAACCAAAATAAAATAAATGAACATATTTGGAAAGGCTGCAGTGGTCATGGACATGGCGGTATCACAATTAATACATCCCTGACCCAGGCATATGGATGCATTGATAAAAACTTTTTAAAAATGAAGGCCATCAGAATGGTAAAGCTAGTGTGGTCTTGTCCTCCGAGGTTGCAGTCATCCAAAGTCACACACGGAACAAAACGGTACATTTAACATACAATTTCTGGCTTTGACTATGCCTATTTGGTGTGTTTGGAAAGCAAGTGAATCTTGACCGAATATTCCTAGTCAGATTATTTTGTTGTGAATCTTGAACCAATGTCAAATCCTTGACAAGGTTTTGAATGTGAATCTTCAGCGGATGTTTCCGAGCTGTAAGTGAATTGGGGGTGAATCTTGACCCTATTTTATTGTACCAAAGGTGAATCCAGGGTGAA
>NMRB01000190.1:507653-519088 GCA_002633025.1 Notospermus geniculatus | reverse complement strand
AAAGCAATATGGTTCCCGATCTTGATGATCGGGAACCCGCAGATACACACACACACACACACACACAGACACCATGACCAAAAACAATATGGTTCCCGATCTTGATGATCGGGAACCATAATTAGAAACTATAAAAAAATGTTTATTTGATTAAGAGCCACCATGTTTCTATCTGTTGGTAATACATTTATGGAGTGTATCCCACCGTTCAAAAGTTAGCTGTACATCGCATCCCATTCTCCAGTACAACGCTCAGTCCTGGTCAGTTCTTGGGTCCAGTGATAAAGTCAGTGTCCTCAACCTCAAACTCAAGTGTTTGGCGTCTTGGAAAAAATCTCAAATGCCACCCATCCTAGTGTGACTCAGGGGGGGGGGGGTTGCCTTTCACAGCAGCTGGTCCCCCATTTTTGCCCTTTGCCCCCTTGGTACATCCTGAGACAGTTAATGTTTACTTTGGACTTTGAGGCAGAAAGTGCGCTTGACACTTTTGGATATACATGTATGTAGATTTAGTGTTGTTTACAATGGATGACTATAGAAATGGTTCTAGGTGTGACATCACTAAATGAGCGGGTATTTGAATTTTGAGAAATACATTTGTGTATTTGTGCTGTCCTGATGTTTTTAAAGTCGACTGACCCGGCTCAATGACGAGTCGAGCAGTGTTGGGTCAGTCGACTTTAAAAACCACCCCGGCCGCATTGAGATTTGCCGTCAATGTACGCCCAGCCTTACAGCGTGTCCGATGAATTAGTGGCTGCGCGGACAGTGAAAAAGTATACATGGGGCTGATTTAATAGACGTTTGCTATGCTAACCATTGGTTCCACCAAAAATAGTTAGGCGTGCGAATTTTCACCAAAAAGCCCTGTTTTCTAAGTGTGTACAGCGCTTATTATCCATCTAAACTGGGCTTTCTGGTGAAAATTTAGTTGTACACTATCTATTTTTGGAGGAACCAATGGTTAGCTTAGCAAACGTCTATTAAATCACCCCATGATGTGTTCCCATTCTCAACGGCTGTTGTCGCTGTGAACACGACCATGAGGAGAGCACTCGCAGTCTGATGTTGACTCATAATCACTACAGACATTGCACTGCAGAGAATAGTACTTCCGAAGAAACACACCTCAGTATGGGCGGTTATTTCCGCAAAAAATCAACGTCAGATAACGTCTAAAACACGAACAAATGCATGTTTATCCGATAATAACCGCCCAGGGTGCAATCCAATAAGAAATTTACTCACGTAATGAAACAGCGCTGCCGAATGCACTTTATGGAGCATGTCACTGCATGGAGGTCTTTGCGCCTAGGGCATATTTCCATGGTCACTGACCGCTCTTAGCAGAGCTAAAATCTGGGGTAGTCAGGGTGCAGGGAATCTGTGGTGTCAGGTCAGGAGCATGCAGAACTCGGTGAAGCGACGGTAGACCCCTGTGGAACACGGACGGGTCCAGGTCCCAGGCCCCGTTGGAGCTGAGGAAGAGGTCTGCCGACCATGGCCTTTTTTGGTACGGTACATGTAATGGACTCACTGAAAACGTTGTCTACAAAGAACTGCTGTAGGCGAATAGGCTTTAAATGTGTTGGAGTGCAAACTTCTAGTCCCATTTCGCGCCTATTCCTCTACATACAGTATACATGTATAATACAACTTTTAATGAGCTTGATGAAGGAATCCGTAAAATGTAAAAACAAGATGACATTATGAATGGATGATGGTTCCCGACTTGTTAAGACCGCCACACACTCGGCAGTGTGGCAGTCTTCCTTGGTCTTACTGAAATTCTCTGGATCTGTGAATCTCTCTGCATCCAATCTGGTGGTTTCAGATGAATAACTCAAGAATTAAGCCATGTAGGCCCTATCACCACAAAACTTTCAGGGTTTGTTGATAGGTGCAAAAGACAGGCCAAGTTCGTTTCTTGACTTCATCCGAAAATGTTGAAAGTATGAATTTTGTTGTTAAAACAGTGCGAGCCATAGGATTCCCCGTGTGACAGATTTAGAAGCAATCGGATCTAAAAATAGGTGCCCACTAAATCCTCAAGGCTAGAGGGAGGTCGCTACAAAGTGATCACCACCGCCCGGCTAATGACGTCATTATCGCAATCCTGCTTGGGAAATGCCCTCGTCGCACATCTAGGTACCACCGGGTATAATAAATTTCGCAGTTGGCCCCGGACCACTGAGGTACCGATTTCGGCGCACTCCGGCTGTCTGATGCCGCGATTTTTTCGCTGTGGTACGGGATAATGCTCATCTTTGCCTTGCACCGCTGACTTCTGCAGGTTTGAGTCCATTTCGAGTGATTTGGGGCAATTTAAGCACGATTTCTGCTGCAATATGTTGGCTTTTCTACCACTGCCGATAAACCAACCAGAACACTTCCGTGTCAGCCGGGAACTACTCAGCAGCTGTCTTCGCGGCCATCGTGTCATCCACTGAGGTACGGTACCGATTTCAGCGCACTCCGGTTGTCTAATGCCAGTGACCTTGATAATGACCTTTAACCGGCATCCACTCTTAAATTTCACCCCATCTTATAATGGTATGATCTAGCATAGATGCCAGCCATTAACATACGATGCCGAAAAAAGTTTAAAATTTCGTGTTGGCCGCCCTACTACCTCCCTTCCCCCTCTCCCCGCGTACACCATGCTCAAGTGCAATGGAGTTGTCGCTTCAGAATAATCTGTTAACATCCAAGTCATTATTCAGAAAGACTCTGAAGTCCGGACCCCCCGGCTGCCCTCCCTCTAAAACACCATGCCTCGTGCTGCCCAAATCCAAATCCCAGCCAATATTATGACTTTGGTAAGCCACGTGCGTTTGTTGCTGGAAATCATGATATAACACGGCGATTGCTGCAAAATAAACCAATCAGAATACTAAAGTACGCTCATGTGGTAGGAGGAGTGCAGGACGTCATTTTGAAAAACCTCCCTCTAGCCCTGAGGATTTAGTGCGCACCCTAAAGATAACCCTGCGGCGTTAACGGAGCATGAGCAGTGGGCCTATGCTGGTTCCTGCGTTTGCCGCTCCACTGCTGCGGCGCTAAAAGGATTTCGTCGCGCTTGCTCGGTATTGTGGAAATCATCTAATCTCGTACCCAGATCTACCTCATCCGAGGATATCTCTGGAAAGGGCTGGCGACTTGTCCAAAATTTCTGGACAACCGCTGGCAGCGTGCCAAAATGTTTGTTTCCCACAATATTTCGTTCTCCGATGACTGAAAAAGATCATACTGTACAATCGGACTTGTAACATCACTTTGGCAGACCAGCCCACTTCATTACTATGATGGTCACATGGCTGTACATTAAATTATAGTCTGTAATATAGATGTAAGCTGCGTTCTGATTGGTTTACAAACACAGTACGGTAGGTCAAATGACCATTCGCTTTAATTTTCAATTGAACTGACCCCAGTAGACCCAATGTGACATTGACAGGTCTATTGTTAATTGATTGAGTACAGGTGATCAGATCTTATCATTCCTGAATTGGAAGCATTGGCCGTGCATCAATGCATAAAATGCATCAAATGACCCTTGCTTTCATGAAAAGTGATCGACCCGGGGTGATCGATTAGGCATAGTCAAGTCAATGCCACCATCCATAATCGTAAACAGTGATTGGATAAAAGATGCATATTCAACAGAATAACCGCCCCACCTCACTAAAGTGGGCTGGACGTTCTAATACCTGAAGTGATGTTACAAGTCCCATTGTACAGTATATGCCTAAAAAGCCATATAATACACCCAAAACACGAAGTTGTTTGAGTATTAGAGCAATTTGAATTTTCAAACGATAGTTTAGTTGCCAGCTTCGGTGATTCGCCTCAAAATTAGTATATCGCGCATGCGCAGTATTCCTGAAGTTGTCATCCCTTTCCAGTGGTGTTGTAGGAACGTAAACCCACTGGGGACGAGTTTGGAAATCATTCAACATAAACCACAACGTGCGGGTAAACTTCTTTGATGTCAATGTGACGACCAGCAGGATGTCGAATTAGCGGAACCAGCGGAACTTGAAGGAAAAACAATGCTGTTTTTTAATAATAACTGCACTGTTCAAATCGAATTGTTAGGCGCCGGAAAACTAGGTCTACGGTAGGCTAGGCCATGTAGGCCTACCGGTAGACTAGCCTAGACCTAGCATGCCTAGGGGCTACATGTAGGTCTCAATCCGCACATCATGATTGCAGCCGCGTGTTGCTTAGCAACACGAGTCGCGTGTGCTTTCAGTCAACAGCTAAACGAAGCAACAACGAGTCACGTGTTCACTCTATCGGCTGCAGACCAGGTTCCGCTAGTTCCGTTGTTTCCGCTGGATCCGCTAATTCTACATGGCCTTATTATCTCTCGGCCGAATCACGACCATATTATTGATATAGTTCAAAATAAATGTCGATAAAGGGCTGCGTTACAGAGTTCGTTATCGACTCGAGCTGGTTTATTATCACTTTCGATCCTATTATGGAGAAATCGGTTGAATTCCGATGCCAACAAAACATGATTTGTGACATACCATACCAGTTCGCGTAAGGATTTACGCCTGCCGTCTGTCATGTCTGTAGGATTGTGCCACAATTCTACAGACGGCAGGCGTAAATCGCTGTAATCATGTATACCCGGGGTATACATGAAAAGTAGTCTGCAGTGTCTGCAGAGACAATGGCAAAATCAGAATAGTGAAATTTCATCGTGTCTTGTAATGATATTCAGGAGAGAGTACAATGGAACCCCGGTCGGCGACCACCCCTATAACGCGACCACCTCGGAAAGACGACCAATTTTCAAATGTCCCGATTGTTTGTCTCTTTATTTCCCTTTGGAGAGTTTCACTAACGCGACCACCCCGCTATCCGGACCGCGACCACAGCTTAGGCTGTCCCAAGTGGCAATTAGCACCTCGGTAACACGACCACACAAAAGCCAATTAGGGATCTGGTTATGGTTATGGTTATGTATTCTGTTGCTGTTCACCACAAATATACATGAAAATAATTTTAAAATGACAGCTAAATGGAGTGCTTGAATTGAACCTCAGATGCTCGGAAATTGCATATATACAGCGCCCTGGATTTTAAAATTTTCTGGGGGAGGGCCCCAGACCCCTCCCCCCCCCATATAGGGCTTTGCGGCCTTTAACCATCGGCCTACGACCGATGCCCCCCCCCCTTTCCAAAAATCCTGCATGTAGGTTATTGAGGATGCCCATTTTGATTGTGCATTGACCTTGATGATCGGATATCAAGGTCAAGGTCAAAGTTGATGACTTGAAATATATTTTCCTGTAGTAGAGGTAGTGGCATGATATCAGCCATACTTAGCATGCTTAGGTTATTGAGGATGCCCATTTCAATTATGCAATGACCTTGATGATCATCATCATGGTCAGACATAATGACATAATGACAATTTCCATTCTTATCTAATGAACCTAAGGCCAGACTTTTTTTATTGGTTGGTTCGCGGACCCGCCGATAGGGAAAATGGGGGCAATGAGAAAATAAAATGAAATCACATTTTTTTCGAATTATCTGTGTTCGCCGCTCAGAAATCTTGCAAAAATCGAAAAACAATAAAAAATTTATTTTATTTTTCCCCGCCCGCCGCTCCAATAAATTATCTTTTCGCAATTAGATTTTTTTCGCGGGAAAAATGTGGCGGCGTCGATCGCCCGATCTCCCGAACTTGCACATGTTGCATGTCTTGTGCAAAGTCTCGCTCAATGAAAATCGACTACTCACACCCAATCTCCTATGCAAAGGCAATCTCCAACGCAGAGGTCAGACGGTTTCACCTTACTGACTCTGCCTTCAAACGTCAGTGCCCCGTACTTCTTTTCGCGTAGGAATGACGTCATTTAAGATGGCAGCCTCCTTGTTGCACGTGGTTATGTTTACACTCACAAAATCATGTGATCAAATTCGACGAAGCTGATTGGTCCATCGATTTGGTTGCTTCTAAAATAGAAACGACCGGACCGAATCACAGCCACACGTGTAATCCGCCGCAAAATAGTGCAACACAAAATAATGAACAAATGTAAAAAAATCATGGTGTGTTTGGTGTTTTGGTACACTTCTAAACTTGACAGTACGATTATGATTTTATAAGGGTGGAAAACTAGCTGTAGATCAGTTTTTATTCATTCTGCTCATTCCAAGCAGAAGTGATGAGGGCGTTTGAAGCCAGTGGTAGGCTACAAGTGGAGCAAACCGAAAACGCGGAACGCCGTACCACTGGGCTAGCGAGTTTGATGCAAAGGGTCGGTCAGATGGTTTCACCTTCCCAGAGTAACAAAGCACTGGGGAGGCGTTTGGCTCACACCATGCACTTGTACAGTAGGTGTAGTTGCGCGAGACTAGTATGGCGAAGTTGAGATATCACGATGACAAACAGCGATAAACATGAATTGGATTGTTGTAGAAAGAAAGGGGATTGAAACAGACAAAAAACCTTGTGTGTACTGAAAGTTGTGAGACTGTGGGAGACGTAGTGCTACTAAAAAAATGTGCCACCAGACTCATCCACTCCTCTTTTTGTGCCTCGTTATAATGTACAAATTGAGCTTCCTCCAATTGGAAATTAAAATACCTGGATGTAGTTTTTTTTGCCCTTGGAGACTCTGCCTGTTTCCCCTAAACTGCTTCACCTCAAGTGAATGAACAAAAAAAGGATGGTTCAGCAGCTTTATTTTGATATAAATATTTATTTTTTTATCATCCTCCTCTCTGAAACTGAAGTCACAACTTTTTGAAAAGTTGAAAAATAAAATTAATATTTATTTTTATTTTTTTCCGACCTCCTCTCTACTGGAACTGAGAAAAAAATCCGTGAACCAACCAATAAAAAAGTATGGCCTAAGGTATATGACATGTTTCTGTTTTTGAAATGCAAGAAACTGATCATGTAGTTCTTCTGGAAAGGATCGGTGTATTGATTCTTCTGGGGTGCGAGGTAGACCTACAATGCACCAGCATGCATGGCAAAGAAAAGCTGTCTTTGTTGTCACAGCTATTGTCTGAAACACAGAATTATCCTTGCAAATTTCAAGATCATACATCTTTCAGTTTCCCACGGATCACAAATCGCAATCTTCAATTCAAAGTGAAACAGTCCCTTTGATATTCTCAAATATCTCATCCTGTGATTCAGTTAGATGCATGGGATCAAATTCTACCCCTTCGTTTATAGTCCTTAGGGATAAATAGACTGATCACTTTTGATCTCAGATGTTAGGGTTATGGTGGTATTGATATCTCAAATTTGATATGAAAAATCTCATCAAGGGGTGAGTTATTGGTATGAGATCAAGTTCTATGGGATTCATCGTAATTCATCAATCAATGTATCCTGATCTCTGTCAATGTATGCTGATCCCTATCAATGTATCGTCTATGAAGAAGTACCCGTACATCGGGAACCACACGACATTTACAATGTCATATTGTTATAAATGAAAGTTTGCTATAGTCGAAGTCAACCTTACTTCAACATGGACAAAATAACAAGCTTGAAAACAAACACAGGTCAGTGGTAAATAATCCACGTCGCAGTTACCTAATGATGTTAGGGTAATTTGGTTCACTTTCCATGAGCCTAGCAAATCCAAGGTTGTGCTCATGCAGTGAGCTGGTAAATACTGTGGTTTAATCATTGTGTTCACTTGTGGTGTCTGTTGCACAGGTCTGGCATTTTTTCCTTTTGAAGTAAGGTTGACTTCGACTATAGCAACGGCCAATAATGCCCAGAACGGTAATTTCTGCAATAATTTTGTGTGTTGGAGAATCATACGAACGTGTTTAATCGGGAACATTCGTTCAAAAAAAGAATTTCCTTCTCCCAACTATCGAGTGAAAATATTGATCAGGTTGGGAACTGATATTTTTTCATTCAAGGTGTCACCATGTTAACTCCATGTCAGAATGGAAGAATGCGATACAGAGTCGTTCCCCATGCAGGGATAAAGGGGCATCAAACGAGGAATATTTTGGATAGTACAATACACTCCACAAGTTTCTGTGTTCATTATTGCAACACTGAAACATCATTCGAATGTCTTTCGTGTGAATCAAAAGAATATACTGCTTTGCAGCTGTGTGTCGATAGCCGACACACAATTCTCGACAAGACTGCTTTCAAGTGCGATGATGATGATAAAGACTGGGTTTATATCGAGAAATACTGTGATGGTAACAAAACTACTACTAGTAATCAATAGCGAGGTTCCGCATCGTCACGAATTCCGAATGACGAAACGAATTCAGGCCTGCGTGACGTTACGTTATGACGCCATTTCTTCGTCTAAAATCCGTGGTGATCCGACTTTCGGCCTTGTGAACGATGTACAACCTCTTTTTAACACCACGCGCCGTAGACAGATATTTCAAGTACTTATTCCAACGCTAAAGTCATTTTGGTTCCCGAAGCCACCGCTAGGGCTAGAAGGCTTCGGCTCTGGCTGCCATTTTGTTGCTGACGTCACTGTAACGGTCCATTTTCTGATAAAATTTCATTCTCCTCTGGTCTACAAAACGGCGATTATTTTGACTTTTCGTTACAGATCTGCAACACATACCAACATTCTCATCAACAGAAACTTCCTCGGTGTTGCCATTTCGCACGATTCGGCGTGTTCAATCACATTAGCACCCACGTGGTTACCGGCATTCCATTCTAAAAATAACCCGGGATGTCAACATAACGGTATCCGCGCATGCGCACTGAGATCCGCGACAAATTTTTGTCGCGAAAATGGCAGCCAGAGCCGAAGCCTTCTAGCCCTAGCGGTGGCTTCGGGAACCAAAATGCGCTAAAGTGTGACAGGTATATCCAATTTTCACCTGTATGTTCAGAAAAGCCCCAAAACATATTTCTTGTAAATGAAAATTATCTATTCGTAAGTCGTAAACATGGTAAATGACCTACGAAGATACGCCCATCCTCGTCAAGACGAAGCGAATTTACACGACGTCACGAAAGTGACGCAACGTCATACGTCAAAGTGATGACGTCATAGTCGAAGCGTTTTCGTAATTCGTAATTCGGAGACGTTGCGGAACCTCCCCAATATCATGACGCCGCGAATTTTGAGACTACAATGTATATTCCTTTCGATTTTCAACGTGGTATCAATATGGCCAACCTTTCACCATGTTCACAGTCTCTGGCCATCATTTGATTGGATATAACTACCCGTTTGATATTGTTAAAATATACATGCGCGTCTGATTCATGAGGAGAATCCAATCGACACTTTAACTCTTTCACGCCCAAGACCGTGATATCACGGTATCAGTTAGGTGGCCGACACCACCACATTCTTTTGCTCATAACTCAGTTATTATTGGTCCGATTGAGCTGAAATTAGGTGCAAAAGAAAGAGAATTCAATTCTACACAAGTTGAGCCCTTTTTCGCGCGCCTTTGCCGCCCCCTTTCTTAACCGCGGATTTAGCGACATTTTTTTTCAAAAATCGCGAAAAAATACTTTAAGATTGGCTGTGTCGCTGGGATTGACGTTGTTGGAAAGGGCTTTTGCGGCACTATCGGCCTACGTGTCCAGTTTGCACGCCACACCACCGAGGAATATTTAGCGAATTTATTTGTACGTCAGTGTGCTTAAAACTGGCCCTGTCGAATGGCAGTGCTGGCCATTTCTAAACGCGCCAGTGCGGGAACGCCGCGCCGCAGGGGCTTCATTCAGGAATGAAATAACGAGCGTGGTCTTGTCTATTTACTATTAAAAAATTGCCTCGAAATCATGCACGGTTAAGGAGTAAAAGCAAAATTACTAGATCCATGTCGGACCCCCTGCGAAAAGACAACATTCAAGTAAAAGCATTTGCTACTCTTTATTCATATGACCCATTATGCGGGCAGTGTTGGTGAGCAAAAGTCAGCGAATGCCCCTAGTACAGGTGGACGACTTCATGCATGAGGTGGATACTTTGGCCTACAAAGCTGTTAGAAGATGGCCTAGTACTAACCGTAGCGTTGTAACTTCATTTCCAGCCCCACCAACAAATCCAGTAGTCTTGAACGTTAGTTGTGGTGTTGATATTTTTGGTGACTGGGAGGGGAATGTGGATGGTAGTCAGCTGCCCTGCATTCAGAGAGACTTTAGTGAACAGTCTCTCTGAATGCAGGGCAGCTGACAGGGATCTGTGGTTTAAGAATTTATTAGCAAATGCAGATTTGTAGGGAAATGGAAGGGCTGGGGAGATATTCATCCTGCGAAAAAACGTTTTCAGCAAAAAAAATAAACAGAGAAACTGACACGTGAAAAAAATTTAAACAAGCCGCACGCTAAGCGTGGCAAATAACCAGGTTTTCGAAGTGGACTAGTGAATAAAATGAAATGGTGCATGGACTATATGCTCACCTGGGTGGACATACATGTAATAGTTTTGTGACAGATGAAGGTACATATCAGTTATGAGCAATCTGGGTGAAGTCATTTCTGAGTATTTTTGGGTTATGCCACCTGGTGGCCATATTTGATGTCCATTCAGGCCGAAACTTCACATGCACATAAATGTCATCGAGAGGGAGCCATATNGGTGACCTTCAAAAGTAGGTCAAATCAAAAACCCGGGTATTACAGTAAGCTCGAGTTTAAACCACCGGTTCATTATGTCCATAAGCACACCCATAGTAGGGCCAGTTTCACCGCAGGCCTTAACCAGCTATTCATTCCGTCACGGGGTTGTGATTGGACAGGCGATTCCAGCCATTCAGCGTAATACTTGTTATGTTTTATTCACGCCCATTTCGGATTGTGGGTGTGCTTATGGACATAATGAACCGGTGGTTTAAACTCGAGTTTACTGTATGTTATGTATCGTCATTAGATATGATAAAAATTTGGTGACGATCCATCCATTTGTTCAGGAGAAATAGCTCTTTTCCTGTTTTCACATTTAGCCCCCTATTGGCCAAGCCTTGAATCGAATGACGCTGAATATCGAAAGGAAACAATGTCTACTCACAAGCAACATGTCCACAAAATTTCACAAGAAAATCTCAAGTCGTTCCCATGTTATAACACTTCGATGAGTTTCGGGTAACGCTGCCTGGCGGCCATATTGGATGTCCGATCGGCCCGAAACTTCGTATTTCAGAAGGTATCCCTCTAGTACACATTTATGCAAGGTATGAAGTGGCTAGGTGAGAAAACGTCGAAACGTGCCAAGTTTGTAACTTTAGCCGAACTTTGACCTCTGTGACCTTGAAAAGTAGGTCAAATCAAAAACCCGGGTATTATGTTATGTATCGTCATTAGATATACCTATGATAAAAATTTGGTGACGATCCGTTCATTCGTTCAGGAGAAATAGCACTTTTTCTGTTTTCACATTTAGCCCCCTATTGGCCAAACCTTGAATCGAATGATGCTGAATATCGAAAGGAAACAA
>NMRB01000190.1:480052-490511 GCA_002633025.1 Notospermus geniculatus | reverse complement strand
GCCCCGTGATCGTTAGACTGGTGCCCGGTCCAATGCAACTCACTCACGATATTCACGTCAGTACAAATCACCGACAATAGGTGGCAGCACCGCAAGCGTCACGTGGATAGAGAACCAGTGAGTGAGTGTTTACAACTTGGATGTACAGCTCCTTTAAGTTCTGCTAGATCATCGTAACAACTGCAGCGCCACCTTTTTTAGCTACGACTTGAGATCACATCTCAACGACTAGAGATTATGACCAACAACATCTTTATTTTCTTACATTATTTTTTGCAGATATAACCTCCCATAGACTCCATCCCCTACCTCAGCGAATGCTTCTTGAATAAGACGTAATGAAGTTCTTACCAACACCCAAGTTGAACCAAACGTGCTCATCAGATATCACGGCGTGACTTCCAGATATTTGATTGAATCAAGATCAATACAAAACCGGGCACATTTTCATTTTTTCCACAGTGTCAAATTGTCGTTTTTTCCTTATGTTATTAGTCTCGTTTTCTGTAAATAAATCTTGATTTCACGCCCTGACAATTACGAATGTCGGCGAAGATAAGATCGAGAAGGCATCGATAATCCTTTAAGTAATAGGTTCGTAATCAGGATTCGATTGCGAAGTCTACTACAATGTTGACAGTATTTAACTGATTGTTAGTTAATAAGGAATTAAATCTGAGGCAGAGTATTTTGGTTGCGATACGCAAAATCGTGAGAGTGGAATCCAGCTAAAATGTCACACTTGACACTAGATGGCGTTATCTTCTATAACACCACTAGCGCAGGTGCTAGGTTTCCATCTTGAAAGTAGTGCAGATTACTACATTTTGGTAACGGTTTTTAACAATCGTGAACAGGCCAGCCGTGTCACCGCCAACCCAGTGGCATCTACGCTAGATGATAGATGATGTTGAAAAGTGGTGCTGTTGGTTTCAAGGCGAATATTTTCAGACTAAAAGGACTTCGTGTTGATAACAAGTGGTATTAGAAATGAACTGAATACTAATTAGAAAGAATTGTGCGATTAGGCCGACCGAACTATCTCTACATGCGCGCCGGCAAAATCCAAAATGGCGGCCTTCCACCTACGCTAGTGGTGAAATGAGGCACGATATTTCGCCGCTAGTGTCAAGTGTGCTAAAATGTGACCTTCCAAAGCAAAACCAGTCGCATGTCATTCAGAAGGTGAGCCTCAACGAACTAAGATGACACAAGATTGAAGAGAATGGAAGAAATAGATTGTTTCAGATTTCATAATAGACAGACAAACGTAAAATGCAGCGAAAACCAAGGCAGTAGGCCTACACAGAGGGTTTAGGGAATTTTTCACGAATTTCCATAACTCTAGTCCATTTCCACTGATTTCCATAACTCTAGTCCATTTCCACTGATTTCCATAACTCTAGTCCATTTCCACTTCCACAACTCTGGCCAGCCTGTCATGATCGGCGAATGGTGTCGCCATCTGTAAAGTGAGCGTTGAACTACAGTGTACATGTATGCACCCTCATCTGGTGCACCCGACTGCCATCTGTTGTTCGCCAAATTAGCCCACCCTCCACGGGAAATATGCTATTTTTCTCCCAATTTCTATAGACCATATTCACTGATTTCCCTGCACTAAAATGTGCATTCAGCAAGGCAAACAAATATAGCCATGGTTACAGTACATAAAATCCCCGGGTTTTTTGTGGTCACACCTATGAATTGCCAGGCTTCAAGAAACACAGGTTTTCGAAACATGGCAAGCTCGCCGTGAATTTCGAATCCACATGTTTTCATTAGTTCTTAGCATGGCTACAGATGGAGCAGGCAGCCATTACTTAATGCCGTTTTCGCACCTCCAACAATGTGTGCCAATACAGAAATGACCGAAGAGTCAGTGCATGCAGCGCACCTGTCGCCGGGCTACTTAACTACAATGTAGTAGTGTGAACTCTCGCCGGGCTTTTCGGACACACGGGTTTGACACGCGTCTGGAAAGACACAGGCATTTTCAACAGGTGTAACCGTAGCTTGAATATAGCCGTGGTTACACTACATAAAATCCCCAGGTTTTTTGCGGTCACACCTATGAATTGCCGGGCTTCAAGAAACCCGTGTCTGATAAACACGGGTTTTTGGGACACGGCAAGCTCGCCGTGCTTTTCGAAATCCCTGTGTTTACGTTAGTTCCTCGCACGCCTACAGATGGCGCAGCCATTAAGTAACGTCGTTTTTTCACGCCTTCAACAATGTGGACAATGCAGAAATGAGCGAAGAGTCAGTGCATGCAGCGCACCTGTCGCCAGGCTATCTAACTACAGTGTAGTAGTGTGACCTATCGCCGAGTTTTTCGTACACATGGGTTTGACACTGGTCTGGAAAAACACAGGTATTTTCAACAGGTGTAACCTTCCTTAGCTACTGTCACCCGCTCTAGCGAAAGTAGGGTGCAAGTTGCACCTGAGGAAAGGTTTAACGGCCTTACAACACAATAGCTGAAATGTACGTCTCTGCAGGTTGACAATAGTAGTGGACAGCAGTGATAATAGTTGAGTAAACTGATGACCAATGATGATCACTTGTGACATGTGCCTGCTTTTGCTGGAGTGGACCACATTTTTATAGTATCACAAGTTCTTGAATAAATATCATGCAACAAGCTTACTGTTCTGATGCTACAATCTGAATTTCCATGGGATTTTTATTTCACGCAGCTGGGACTTGGAAAGCCGCTGGAAATTGTTGTATGCATAACAGAATGGAACAATATTCACATATACTACTCGTAATCCGTAGGGACAGATGTAATTCATATAGATGAGCTCAGTTCGGGAAGCTACAATAGATTATACATATATTTATTGTTCTCGACGACTGTATTTATGGGAGCAATTTCAAATTCAGTCAGTGACCTAAAATGATTGGAATAAAACTGAGTTATTCGGTGTTTGTAAACAAATGATTGTCTTTATTAAAGCGCCAGGCTATGCATCCAAAACTGAGTTTCGTGACGCCGTCGTAGTGCATCTCATTTACGGCGACCTCGTTCATAGCATTATACACACGGTCGATGTACACCATTTACACACAGAGTAATTCATGGTGGTGAGGTTGATCATGATCTTGTCAATGCATGCTCGACAAGACTGTTCAAATCTATCAATTTGAATGATGTAACTGGCCAATTAGGTGTTCTGTGTGTTCTTACACACAAACGAATGAGTTCAAGCATGTGTACCTTACTTGATGAAGGGTTATTCACACTATAACACCACGTTGAACTTGTCAAGTGGTGAAGCCATGGCTGCCATGATATAAAAAAGTTTGTTAAAGTTTGGGTTTATAGTCTGATATCAACAACGGTAGAGGTTCTCATCCGACTTCACACTTTTAACCCCAGTCTATCCTGAAACCTTTCAGTAGAACTTAGATGAGCTGCTCATTCAGCGCTACAATCTGAGCATTTCCGACCGGTACCCATTTATACACCTGGGTGGAGAGAGGGCCAGTAAGGCAAAGAGACCTGCCCAAAGTCTCACGCCAACAGCAGGATTCTAACCCGGGATCCTCTGACCGCTAGCCGGAGGCCCGAACCACTACACCACCGTGGCTCCCTATATAGTATCAGTCCAGCCTCGGTGTTATCACTGGCTATATACGGCTGGACAGGGGACCAGTCATATCGAGGTGTGGAGGGAGAAAGAGTCACCGAACGCATATAGTCGTGCTTTAAAGGAGTACGGTGTTGCCACTTTTTCTCGACAGCCGGCGCCACCGTGCCACTCTTCAACCCAAGGGTCTGACTACGTCTCGGCGAATGACCCGATTTACTGCGTACATTTTGTAATGCATTTTTGTAGTTCGTCTTACTGCCGCTAGGCGGCTCCCTCTACGTCGGCAGTCAAATAACGCATTTGAGATCCAATACCGTGCTCCTTTAAGGGAGCCCTGATTGCCTAGTGGTTATCACGTCCGCTTAGCAAGCGGCGGGTCCCGGGTTTGAATCCAGTCCTGGCCCTATAGGATTAATCATCCCTGGCTCTTCACGTCTGTCACATGGGACAGTAAGCCGTGGTGCCTGTACCTTGTGCCTTTGCAAGGGCAAGTAAAAGACCCCATCCAAGTGAGGAAGATGAGTTGCTTGAGGTGGCCTCTTCCATTACTTACCAAGACCGAGATCATGACAGAGACTATAGCCCCTTTTACACTAGCCTAGTTGAAGCGTGCCGTGCTCGACCTGGACCGTGCCCACTTTAAATTCAAGCGGGATAGGCCCGTTTACACTGCCATATCTGACTGAGCCAAGCCCGCCTAGTTGCCATGGTCACCTGTCATGACATGAGTGTCATAGTGACATATAAAAGGCTAAGATCGCTAAGTTGACGCACGCGCAATGCACTCAGCGTGCCAGATTCGCTCTACCCATTTTCACTATGCAGAATGGGGAACCCGCACGACTGCAGATGGCGCAGTCAGTATAAGACCCAAATGACGTACTGACGTCACTTTTTTCGCTGTTGACGTCACGTCATCAAAGCATGTGTACATTTTTCTACACAATTTTCCGTGGAAATTTCCCCAGAAGACGTTATCAGTATTGGCATCCTGTGGCATTTCTGACGAAACAAAGCAATGATATATGGAGAACTTTGAACATGAAACAGGACAGTGTAATTTAATCAAAATTGAACCAAAGAGAGTGGTTTATTTTGGGGCAAGAAGTAAATGGAAATACTGTTAGAAAATAGGACTTCCGGGTCTTACACTGACAGCGCCACGTCGTGGCGTAGTTCTGCGGGTTCCTCATTGTACCGAACCGAAATGTGTACAATTATCGTGGAACAAGCAACATCAGCGCGCAGGGAATCGTAACTTGAATCATGTCGAGTGCGCACCGGTGTTGTAAAATTTGAATCGTGGTACAAACACTGGTAGCCGAAAACCTGATATAAAGAGCAATATGATTGGTCGACCGGTAAAGTTGGCATCGTGCCAAGATACGCCGCGGACCGGTCTATTTCTCGAAGTGTGATGTGCGATGTAACGCAGTGGTGAGCAGATGGACCTTCGATTATCGAAGATGTCACACCATATCGGCGACTGATTTGTTCCACGCGGTCGTGCCTCAGACGCAAAGTGATCCACACAGGAATGTCAGTCTGCGCCTGTTCTGTGCCATCGCAAGGTCGACCTGATATAGCCACTGGAGTACAGTGAAAGCAATACAGTACACTGCACAATTGACCCTTCTGCGTATCACATGCAGCGTCATTCACGTACCATCTTCGTATCTTCCGAGGACATGGCGCGGCGTCATGGAAGGCATGCAGTGAAGACGTAACGTCATTCACCCGACGTCACGCAACAGAGACGCGTGACATACCCGTACCATACGTGATGAACTGATACCTTCTGTGCCACGTCCGAGGAAGGTACGCAGATAAAGGAAGGTCAATTGTGACCCTCCGCCGCAAAACCAGTGTAAAGTCGCGTGGAACTTGAGCCTAAAGTAAACGTACTGGCATGACACTAGGAGATAAACATAGAGACATGATCACTCAGACCTCACAATAGACAGACAACACCTAAACTGACAAATATAAACCGCCACCACAAAACCAACCGTCAGTCACTTTCAGGTTGGCAAGTTCGGACCAATGTATTGTCATTAATTCAGTATTGTCTGCATGTCTTTTGCCTATCACAACCGACGCCGCTTGTTTCCATTGCTCTTCTGGCATAATAGTATTGGGGAAAATCATGCATGCCACAGCAGAGCAATGGCAATGCACTCGACCAAGAGCTTGATAATTTTGGGCGGGTGGGTGGGGTTTCCACGACCGCACCCCGGTCTCCCGATTACCAGTATGCCTCACAGCGTGTCTCATCAGCTTCCCTCCCTGCGTCCGTTCCTTCCCGTCGCGTCTACCACAGAATGATCGAGCAATGGGTTCGCGCATGCGTCGCTTGTGATGTTTGCCTATCACAACCGACGCCGCTTGTTTCCATTGCTCTTCTGGCATAATAGTATTGGGGAAAATCATGCATGCCAACGACCCGACACACGCACAACCACCTGCATTCATTCTACACATCTCCCACTTTCCCAATACTCCCAATACTCTTCCCAATACTCCCAATACTCTTCCCAATACTCTCCCCAATACTCTCCCCCAATACCACCACATCACTTATTTCTAGAGTAACTACTATGGCATCACGCGGGTTGGGGATGGAAGGTTCCTCCCACCTGGTAAACCTGCTGGTCGACATCCGACATTTCTGCTACCGGATAAAAATGCAATTCCCACAACGCAATGTTCCGATATCACATATTCCTTTTCACCCACAGTGAAGGGCAGAACGTAGTGAAGTAGTGGAAGGAACCCTCAACCCCCACCCACGTGAGATTTGTGGAATCTCACTAGGGACTTAGTATCCCCGGGTTTGGGTTGACGGCAAAAATCAAATGCACTTCCCTCTTACCTAAGTGTTTTCAAGAGCGCATTCCGGATCACCGCCACCGCACACCTGTAACCACAATGCCCTATTTACCTCTCGCTTGCTTCGTCTTCCATGTCCTCACACGTCGTACACAACGCCACACCCTGGCCTAATCAGCTCGCACAATACAGCACCCCACCATTCACCGTGAAGCTACACGTAGCCGTAGGCCGTAACTCAATAACCTCCCAATAATCTCCCATGTATGTTTCGTTCTAACAATGCCTCGCTCCACCGACCATGCCTACCGAAGGCCCGGCCTGCATGCATGCATAGCATGCATCGGCCTTCATGCACTATCACACAATATGGCGGCACTCCCCATAGCCAATCTTGCCTACATTTCCTTCCGCATCTCCTCCATTCTCGGAGCAATATACTTCCACCACCTCTCCCGGCATACTCGCCATTTCACTGAGCCATACTCGGCTTTTGCCATACTCGGCTTTTGCCATTCTCGGCGTTTTGCCATACTCGGCTTTTTGCCATACTCGGCAGCCATTCTCGGCTTGAAATCGGGAAAATCGAAATTATACCTGTAGGCCTGTATTCCAAAAGACTTCCCAACTCAAAAGGTCCACCCCAAGCCCCCGCATTCAGCCCTGCAAACAATAACCAAAGGCAAAACCCCAGAGGCAACGAAGGCTCTAGAACACGGCCCAGTGAGAGCGCTCACTCCAACCGTGCGTCCTGGCCAAGCGTCTACCACAGAATGATCGAGCAATGGGTTCGCGCATGCGTCGCTTGTGATGGTTGTGAGGTCTGATTGATCATGTCTCTATCTTTATCTCCTGGTGTTAGGCCAGTACGTTTAGGCTCATACAGTACAGGTCACAATTGACATCCCTACGACTTCGTGTAAATTGCTCGTAAGTTACCTGTAACTACGCGTAACTCACGGCTTTGGTTTCGCGTAACTCACTGCGTAACTCGCCAAAATTGCGTAACTCGCCTGCGTAGCTAGTGAAATTTGCGTAACTCACCACGTAACTCACCTCGTAAGTTACGCGTACATAGCTTGTGAGTTGTTGCGTAAAGTTACGCATAACTTATGCGAATTTAGGGATGTCAATTGTGACCTGTACTGTATTCTGAGCGACTTTACACTGGTATTGTAGTGGAGGGTCACAATTTTGCAACGTACTGTATTTCAGTGACACAACTTGCTCTCTCAAGGCTCCCACTGTCCCTGGGCTACAAAAAAAATTGTTCAGGAAGCAAGTAGCTTTGAATGCTAAGTAAATATTTGCGTGACATCAGTTTTCTGTGTAAAAAAGAGAGACTGATATTAAAACCCTGAGGCACAAGGTTATAACTATCGGATCATGATTTATGAATGATTTCTGACTTTGTCTATCGATATTTGCTTGAGTAGAAACATCATTTTGCAAGAGAATGAAGTCGAATGACATCCTTTTGCTTACTGACCTTTTAAGTGCAAAACTGAATTCTATCAAATTCGAAAATGTCAGAATGTATAACACTGCCATCTTTAACCCTTTCGGGCCTGGACGATGTTGAAAAGTGTACATTTCGTAACATGAATATCTGATGTCTCTACAAAAACGCGCCAAGCTCCCTAAAATTGCAACCAAAACTGGCGACAAGGCACTCATTCTGGAGGCAACTAAATGGGCCACGACCTCATGCAGGTTTGCTTCTTCCAAAATGTCTGTGAGAGAAACAGGCCAGAGCCGAAGATGCAAGTTGTCAGGAAACGTCTATATCTCGATAACTGTTGCTCCTACGCATCTGAAAATCCTCTTTCTTTTGGCGCTTGTCACGTCGTCGTGGCTGCTTCCGTTCCGGAGATATGGCCATTTTCTCGCAACATGTCAGATTTGCACTTTGGAGTCTGTCAATCTGGACCCCGGGACGAAAGTTAAAACGCAATTTCAGCCACGTTCCTTCAATCAGAGCAAAATCGCGTATTGAGAGGGGGGGGGGGTAGTCTCACATTAAAAAACATGCAAAGAGAACATCGATCGGTCCTCTGGTTACGATTCTACGTCAGTTTGAATGTGCAAGGGTGTGTGGTACAGGCCACACTCGCCAAACGGCGAGATCCGTCCCGAAAGGGTTAATCTTATACTTTACCCACATCAGGAATTTATTGCCTGCTGAGGGCAAATTTGTACAACTGCTGTGGCTTGCTGCCTTTGAATACCATTTAGAACACGGTCAACTGCATCTAGGGATGTAATCCATTAAAATGCAAACTTTGTAATTTTGAAATCACCGTCGGCCCATACACGATCAATATTATTGCACAATATGGGACCCAATATATGGAGGGGCAAGAGCATCGAGCATGCTGGAGGAAGAAAGATTGGCAATAAAATTGCCCATTTCGAGCCTCATATTGTGCAATAATATTGTGCGTGTATTGGTCGCTTTAGTGTCAGTTTTGACTGCTGTGACTAAAGCTGCCCATACACATTCAACATTATTGCACAATACGAGGACCAAAATGGGCAATATTATTGCCAATCTTTCTTCCACCCATCACGCCAGAAGCACATGCCCCTGTTCAATAATATTGGCAACAGTTTTTTGTGTAAAAAAGAGAGACTGATATTGAAACCCGTGTATGGCATGCTTTTCCATTTTAATAAAAACGTGTAAGAAAGTTACATGTACCTTACCTTTTTCATGAGATCCAGTTCTTTATGTAATCAAGACTTGTTTATTCCTGCAAAGATAAACAATGGACATTTGTTAATATCGTACCTCAAGGTAAAATCCTTGAATTTGATTGGCCGATACGCATCACGTGGCCGTGTAACATTTTCTCATGTTACATGGCATAATGTCACATGGATGGGCGTGGCTAAAACAAAATGGCTAACATTTCTTTCATTTGACCGCTTCGAATGTTTGAAGCCAGATATCAGGCACTCCAGCTCAGATCGAATCATATTTTGGTGCCGATTGGCGTAGTATCAGCGTGTGACAACTCGAATACATCAAGTGTTGCGTGGAGTAGAGGAAATAGCGGCCTAAACTAGCGTGATAAATGGTGGGCCTATCTACCGACCGGTCCGCGGTGCCTACAGGGCAAGCAATGTGTGTCGCATCTTGGTGACGTAATGACGTCATCGCATCTGTTGGTGGCAATGGCGCGAAATGCGCTCAGCGCTTCTCTCTTCGACTGACTCGGCATGTAGGCCTAGGCCTAACTATATTGTTACCGTTTATCATGTTTATAGATTATGATCAATTTTGGTCATCTGTTACCGTTTATAATGCAGCAGGTACGATATAGAAAATGGTGCCCTTCATGTCGGGGGACAGACCGAAATGTCACCCCTTGAAAAAATAGTGCCAATGGCACTGTGCCCGCTTGGCTTGAAGCAGTATTATGTTATGTATCGTATTTACCCTTGATAGAAGTTTGACGAAGATCCATCGCTTTGTTAGGGAGAAATAGCAGTTTATGTTTTTCTTGTTTTGGCCCCCTAGTGGCAAATCCAAGCATCAGATTTCACCGAAAATTCGTTTGTGAGTTGTTGTAATCAAGAGGTAGATATACAAAGTTTCAAAGCAACCATTACAAAAAGAGCCAACTTCGTAATTTCAGAAGAACTTTGACCCCTGTGACCTTGAAAAGTAGGTCAAATTCAACAAGAAGCACGCTGGGCGTGGCAAACAACCAGGTTTTCGAAGTGGACTAGTGAACTAGAGGCCTGACGGCCTGGATAGCTACGCTGGGCTAGTTCCTTTTAGAATCTGTCACAGCTCTCGAAATGCCTGTCGTCAGACCTGTGGGCCAGCCACCAGTCAAATTGCTTCTGCCACGTCAAGTATGGCCCAAAATTGCGCGATAGCTTAGTATAGTGGTCTTTAAGTAGGTCAGTAGGTCGTGAAAGTGGGTCAGCTAGAATCTAGTCATCATAAGCTTTAGTTTGACACCAAAGACGACTACCTTAGGGTTAGTAGTCTTTAAGTAGGTCAGTAGGTCATAAAAGTG
>NMRB01000190.1:459951-479816 GCA_002633025.1 Notospermus geniculatus | reverse complement strand
GAGGGGGGTCAGGGCTTCTGAAGGTGGTCGTTGCAGGCGGGGGCCGAAGGCGCAGGGGGGTCTGGAGGCCTCCCCCAGAAAATTTGGAAATCTAGAAGGCTGCAGTCGCAGACGTTTCCTGGGCTGGCACCTCAGCTCAGTATCAAAACAGAAGCTTGTTTATTCTTGCGTTTTTTTGCTTATTATTGTCGCAAATAATTGAAAAAAAAATTGGAACCAATATTGCAATAATTGGTGGTGGCGAGCAGGGGCGGGGGTCACACCCTACCCCCAAACCCCCCTCGCCTCGGCTCCGTTCCTCCTCTGCTCTCTGGCGCAGCCAGCCAGCTGGCTGGCTGCTCTCTCTGGTCTGGATCCGCGGTCGCGCTAGGCCTACCGGTACGGTATGTGATGGAGTACGGCACTAGACTAAGCATGCTAAGGACGAGGCAGTGTCAAGGTACCTAGACCGAAAACTCCGGTCTCCGAACATAACATCGTTATGATTCTACGACCGGATTCAACCTATACAACTCCTATGGGGACTAGTGTAAACGAAAATTTGCATATCAATAGGCAAACACGCGGCACTTTTATTGCGAATATGGGCCATTTTCACAAAAAGGGACAATAACGGTAAAAGACATTTCACAAAAAAAATTGTAAGCTTTTCTGGATTTTAGTACTTTTACAATTAGTAGACATGTTAGTGATGAAAGTTGTGCACTAGCAATGCTAGATTATTATTTTTTGAGAAAATATTAACTTTTATATTTCAATGGTAATGTCTTTACCGTTACACTATTATTTGCATGTTTTCACCCCTAGTTTCCACTCCGTTATACTTTTGTCTTCTACCGTTATCATCAAAAATAACGGTAAAGACAAAAAAGTATATACGGTAAAGACAATGACCATTGCACAGTCATGCCTGCATTGTACATATTCAATGCATGCATGCTTTTTTCTGTGCAGCTATTGTTGAGAAAGGTAAACAACAGTAATTAACTTGTTTCTAAGGAGTCTACACTGATTTATTTGTCTAACGGTAAAGACACATAATAAGTGTGACATTTGGTGGTGCCAATTCACACCAGTCGGATTTGCTGAAACTCTCTGATTCTGACATTTGCCCTCCCATGCAAAAATGGAAAATGTGACCTGGACTTGAGAGTAAAAGAGTCATCTGGTTGAAAAATGTAGAACTAACTGAAATCTCGAGTCATCATGAAAAACAATAACGGTAAAGACAATCGCAGGACATGCCTTAGCCACAAACAGAATTTATTAAAAACCTGTTTTAGCATCAACATTTTCCTGTGACCATTCAAAAGCTTTTAGAACTTTCAAATATTACCATCCTGTAAGCCACATAGACAAATGCAGTTGATATGTTTGAAGTTATTGAAATGTTTACATGAAAAAATTGAACCACAAGGTCTTGCTGGAGGGAAAAACTGGTGCACATGACCGATTTATCAACACGACGACGGACGACGACGGACGATGGACACCGCAGGACGGTAAAAGCTCACGAGTGAGCTAAAAATGTAGAACTAACTGAAATCTCGAGTCATTATGAAAAACAATAACGGTAAAGACAATCGGAGGACATGCCTTAGCCACAAACAAAATTTATTAAAAACCTGTTTTAGCATCAACATTTTCGTGTGACCATTCAAAAGCTTTTAGAACTTTCAAATATTACCATCCTGTAAGCCACATAGACACAAATGCAGTTGATATGTTTGAAGTTATTGAAACTGAAATCCTGACTTGCACGCTGAAAACTGATAACGGAGTGGACAATTGGTGTATATAATAACTCACATTTTTTTAATTAATCAGCTATCCACATCAAATCTAATGTCCCATGCAAGAAAAAAAATAGTTTTCTATGATAAGCCACTTTATAGTCTTTCAAAAAAATCAGAACGAAGAAATTTTTCAAGTGACCATTTTTTACCGTTATTTTGTCCCTTTTTGTGAAAATGGCCCATAATGGGAAATGCATTAGATAGCCAAACTCTGGAGGCGCATTCTGCAAAATCTGCCGCTTCAAAATCAATGGGAATAGTACAAAATGTACATCTTGACCTACTGAATTTGAAAACGTCGTTAACCCATTTTAACAAATTTTTTCTGGAACCTCGTCCCCAGTGTTGACATTCGCATATTTGCACAGGTGTTGCATATGGCTGGGGCACGGCTTTGCCTGGAGGCTAGATTCACTCTCTATGGAAGGTACCACCAAAAATGTAAACAAACCCCGCGAGCCATTCGCTTTAAAGCATCCAAAACTGAGTTTCGTGACGCCGTCGTAGTGCATCTCATTTACGGCGACCTCGTTCATAGCATTATACACACGGTCGATGTACACCATTTACACACAGAGTAGGCCTAATTCATGGTGGTGAGGTTGATCATGATCTTGTCAATGCATGCTCGACAAGACTGTTCAAATCTATCAATTTGAATGATGTAACTGACCAATTAGGTATTCTGTGTGTTCTTACACACAAACGAATGAGTTGAAGCATGTGTACCTTACCTGATGAAGGGTTATTCACGCTATAACACCACGTTGAACTTGTCAAGTGGTGAAGCCATGGCTGCCATGATATAGTATCAGTCCAGCCTCGGTGCTATCTCTGGCTATATACGGCTGGACAGGGGACCAGTCATATCGAGGTGTGGAGGGAGAAAGAGTCACCGAACGCATATAGTCGTGCTTTAAAGGAGCACGGTGTTGCCACTTTTTCTCGACAGCCGGCGCCACCGTGCCACTCTTCAACCCAAGGGTCTGACTATGTCTCGGCGAATGACCCGATTTACTGCGTACATTTTGTAATGCATTTTTGTAATTCGTCTTACTGCCGCTAGGTGGCTCCCTCTATGTCAGCAGTCAAATAACGCATTTGAGATCCAATACCGTGCTCCTTTAAGGGAGCCCTGATTGCCTAGTGGTTATCACGTCCGCTTGGCAAGCGGCGGGTCCCGGGTTTGAATCCAGTCCTGGCCCTATAGGATTAATCATCCCTGGCTCTTCACGTCTGTCACATGAGACAGTAAGCCGTGGTGCCTTGTACCTTGTGTCTTTACAAGGGCAAGTAAAAGACCGCATCCAAGTGAGGAACATGAGTAGCTTGAGATGGCCTCTTCTGTACTTACCAAGACCAAAATCATGACAGAGACTATAGCCCCTTTTACAATAGCCCAGTTGAAGCGTGCCGTGCTCGACCACCGAGCCCGCTTTAAATTCAAGCGGGATAGGCCCGTTTACACTGCCATATCTGACTGCATGAGCCAAGCCTGCCTAGTTGCCATGGTCACCTGTTATGACATGAGTGTCACAGTGACGTATAAAAGGCTAAGATCGATTAAGTTGACGAACGCGCACTGCACTCAGGTAAGCGTGCCAGATTCGCTCTACCCATTTTCACTATGCAGAATTATACCGAACCGAAATGTGTACGATCATCGTGGAACAAGCAGCATCAGCGCGTAGGGAATCGTAATTTGAGTCATGTCGACTGCAAATGGATTATGCCCCTCCGGATGACACAGAAGTTGAAAAGGTTCAACTCTTGCTATTCGTGATCTTTTTGATCGGCGACTGATCCCGATCGTCATAACTGAGACGCAACTGCAGTCATGTCACACCCATCTTTGATAATCGAAGGGCGATCTGTTCACCACTGCGTTACATTGCACATCACCCTTCGAGAAATTGACCGGTCCACGGCGAATCCGCTGCCTCTCGAAGAGGAGGCCAATCAGAACCGGTGTTGTAAAATTTGAATCGTGGTACAAACACTGGTAGCCGAAGACCCGATATAAAGTGCAATATGATTGGCCGACCGGTAAAGTTGGCATCGTGCCAAGATACGCCGCAGACCGGTCTATTTCTCGAAGGGTGATGTGCGATGTAACGCAGTGGTGAGCAGATCGATCTTCGATTATCGAAGATGTGTCACACCATATCGGCGACTGATTTGTTCCACGCGGTCATGCCTCAGACGCAAAGTGATCCACACAGGAAAGTCAGTCTGCGCCTGTTCTGTGCCATCGCAAGGTCGACCTGATATAGCCACTAGAGTACGGTGAAAGCAATACTGTAAGTACACTGCATAATTGACCTCCCTTCCATGCCACGCACCACCCGCGTACCACATGCAGCGTCATTCACGTACCATCCTCGTATCTTCCAAGGATGTGGCGCGGCGTCATGAAAGGCATGCAGTGAAGACGTAACGTCATTCACCCGACGTCACGCAACAGAGACGCGCGACGTACCCGTACCATACGCGATGAACTGAAGGATACCTTCCGCGCCACGTCCGAGGAGGTCAATGGGGAACTTTCCTGCCGTCAGAGGCCACTACAAGTTAGCGGTCTAAGAAGGTCATGAAATTTGACGTCACAGGGCAGAAATGCATGCCACAACGTCGTCCATAATGACGTGGCTCACACATTTGACGTCGAATTTGGTGACGTTCCTGGACCGCTAACAGGCGGCCTCTGACGGCAGGAAAGTTCCCCATTGTGCAACGTGCTGTATTTCAGTGACAGAACTTGCTCTCTCAAGGCTCCCACTGTCCCTGGGCTATAAAAAAATTGGTAAGGAAGCAAGTAGCTTTGAATGTTAGGTAAATATTTACTTGACAACAGTTTTCTGTGTAAAAAAGAGAGACTGATATTGAAACCCTGAGGCACAAGGTTATAACTATCGGATCATGATTTATGAATGATTTCTGACTTTGTCTATCGATATTTGCTCGAGTAGAAACATCATTTTGCAAGAGAATGAAGTTGAATATGACATCCTTTTGCTTACTGATAATAAGCAAGAAGTCAATCTCCAGAATTCACGAATTTTCGACCCCAACCGGGGTCTTTTTCAAGTGGAACTTTACAATCTGAAACTCTAGAAAAGACATTTCTAGAGTTTCAGATTGTAAAGTTCCACTTGAAAAAGACCCTGGTTGGGGTCGAAAATTCGTGAATTCTGGAGATTGACTTCTTGCTTATTATCATTTTGTGTGTCAATTTTGTGCTTTTCTGTATCTTGGATTTACAATGTACTTGTGCTTTTGCTTACTGACCTTTTTAGTGCCAAACTGAATTCTGTCAAATTCGAAAATGTCAAAATATATAACACTGCCATCTTTAATCTCTCACTTTACCCACATCAGGAATTTATTGCCTCCTGAGGGCAAATTTGTACAACTGCTTGCTGCCTTTGAATAGCATTTAGAACACGGTCAACTGCATCTAGGGATGTAATCCATTAAAATGCAAACTTTGTAATTTTGAAATCGCCGTCGGCCCATACACGATCAATATTATTGCACAATATGGGACCCAAAATAGGGAGGGGCAAGAGCATCGAGCATGATGGAGGAAAAAAGATTGGCAATAATATTGCCCATTTTCAGCCCCATATTGTGCAATAATATTGTGCGTGTATTGGTCGCTTTAGTGTCAGTTTTGACTGCCGTGACTAAAGCCGCCCATACACATTCAATATTATTGCACAATACGAGGACCAAAATGGGCAATATTATTGCCAATCTTTCTTCCACCGATCACCCCAGAAGCACATGCCCCTATTTTGGGCCCCATACTGTTCAATACTATTGACCGTGTATGGCATGCTTTACTCCATTTTAATAAAAACGTGCAAGAAAGTTACATGTACCTTACCTTTTTCATGAGACCCAGTTCTTTATGTAATCAAGACTTGTTTATTCCTGCAAAGATAAACAACAAACATTTGTTAACACCTTCGGTGCTGAGCGTTTTTCGGATTTTCCGCCATTTGCTAAGGTTACACGTCTGTGGTGCCATCTTTAGGCATCGTTGGCTGGTCGTCTGCACCACTTGCCACGCTCAAATTATCATCAAAGTCACTATCTGAATCACTTCTACCAACCTGTACGCCTTTTTCATCACTATTGTAATCCAAATCACTCAAATCCGATTCCGAATCAGCCACAAATTCCGCTATTTCCCCCCTGAAAACCCGAGTTCTCAAGCAAATAGCACCGCGAGCCGGCATTGTATCCAATCTACAGCATGTACAGGCCGTCTATTGTGCTAAAAATAACTCTGATGTATTGTCCGATCATGGGGAATCCCCTTCTCAACGATGTGGTTGCGTATAAGCCTGGGCGCCAAATTTGAAATCTGGACGGTGATTACCGTCTTTTAGCACCCAAGCGTATACGTTGCGCAAGACGGTGATTACCGCCCTTCAGCACCGAAGGTGTTAATATCATTTATTTGGGAGAACTGCATCACAATTCTGAAGTGTTTGAATGCTGTCCAAATGAACCAGCATTATCCTATCATCGGATTCTCACCAGTCTATCTGGCCTGACGCCCATCTAGCCTGGTTTGAGTCCATCACCTTTCCCGTTTCTGAGGAGCTCAGAGCCTCAGCCAATCATCGGTGTGCGAAGGCTAATCGACGTGCCAATCAAAATCCGTGTTACAAATGTGTGCGGGAAGAGAAGAGAAAGTGCCGAATGGCAATTTGTTTCACGAGTGCTGATTGGCTCGGAGGCGGTGTCAAGTAGGTGTCAAGTCAGCAACTTGGGTAATATCCCGGGTGTAGGGACTCTATGGGTCGTATTAAAGCGAATCGAAAGCGAAAAAATTTGATTTAGAAATAGAATTTGAAAGGGGACGAATTTTCATGAAAAAATGTAAACAAACTTCTCCAGAATGTCAACAAAGAAATTTTCGTGCATTTTGATTGGCTGAATTTTGTGTTTACAAACACCAGCCAAATGTAAACAAAAATCCGCTGTCGATTCGCTTTAATAAAGCGGTTCTATCGTTAGAACCGTCTTAGGCCGGTTCCAAGTATAGCGTTTGACGATACCTGGAACCGGCCTAACACGGTTCTAATGATAGAACCGCTTTATGAATACGACCCTATGAGACTCGGTTTCGTTCAGAAAACTGGCACTGATCAGTCGCAAGCCGCGTACATCGCAGCGAGTGAACGAAACTGGGTACAGCTAGTCGCTATAGTTCAACATATGCAACTACATGTAGTGGCGACTGACAAAATCTCAGTTCCAGTGAGTCACAAGGGTGCGTACATCGACCATTTCTGGAGACTGATCAGTCGCCTCCAGTTCCAGCTAGATCCTCCCAGTCGCCAGTAGCTCAGTGGCGCTGAAAGGGTAAATGTCGTCCTGGGTAATCTTTGTGTATACCCAGGACGACATTTACCCTTTCAGCCTCAGTGGCAAATAGTTGTCTCCAGTCGTAAGTGTGATATACTGGGTACGCTAGGCTTAATANCAACACAGTAGTTCGAACCATTATCAAAATACAGCCCTTTGAAATTTTTCACAAAACGCCCCCTGGAGGCCAAAATTGGAATCCAACCACGCTCAAAATCGAACTCGACCTACATCTTAGGCCCATATACACACCCACCAAAGATAAAAAAGATTCCTCAAAAAATAAAGGCGCTAGAGCGCTAACAAACCAAAAGTTTATGGACGTACGACGTACGTACGTATTGACGCACGACAGACCACCACTCAATGACCCCAACCACAGCTTAAGCCCTGCTGGGCCTTGCGGCCAAGTGGGCTAAAAACATTGTTGACCTCGGCCCAAAGCGGCCTCGGTCAACAATGTTTTCTCGGGGTGACATTTCGGTCTGTCCCCCTCCATGGCGGGCACCATTTTCTTAATATCATTTATTTGTGAGAACTGCATCACTGAATCACAATTCTGAAGTGTTTGGGGGAATGCTGTCCAAATGAACCAGCATTAGCCTATCATCTGATTCTCACCAGTATATCTGGCCTAACGCCCATCTAGCCTGGTTTGAATCCATCACCCAAGGGGATTCCCAAAACCTCGATGCAGGATAATGCTATAATATGTGGTTCTATGGTTCTATACACTACACACGCCTGTAGATGAGGTTGCACTATATTTCGGCCGAACTGGGGAGTGAGTAGCGGTGCATAGTGTGCGGCTTTAAAGCCAGGCGTACATGTACATCACACTTGCGACTGGAAGCAACTGATCTGATCAGTCGCTGGTGATGTACGCATTGTGAGCACATCGCAAATTCAGCAACTCAGTAAAACTAGGAGGAGCCAATCAGTCGCCATTCTGACCGCGTACATCGCACTTGCAATTGTCAGCAACTTGGGTAATATCCGGGTGTTGGGACTCGATGAGACTCGGTTTTGTTCAGAAAACTGGCACTGATCAGTCGCAAGCCGCATACATCGCAGCGACTGAACGAAACTGGGTACAACTAGTCGCTATAGTTGAACATATGCAACTAGCGGCGACTGGCAAAATCTCAGTTCCAGTGTGTCGCAAGGGTGCGTACATCTACCATTTCTGGTGACTGATCAGTCACCTCCAGTTCCAGCTAGATCCTCCAAGTCGCCAGTAGCTCAGTAGCAAATAGTTGTCTCCAGTCGCAAGTGTGATGTACCGAGTACGCTAGGCTAAATGCTTGGGGTATGGCTGTCAAATTCTCCCAAAACTGAGCCATTTTCCTCTTCATGAGAGAGTAACTTGATCTGTCTCGTTCCAGCAAGGTGGGCACCAACATAAGGCCTCACGACATGATCTCGTATATCAACCCTCTGGAGTGCGGCACTCCTAACACTATCAGAAATCTTCTCCCCGTCAAAAGAGGCGGCGTCCAGAGACAACAATTTTTTCGTAGGCTGAAGCTGGAGTCAATTGTATCATCGCCCACCAGCGTACGTCAATCGTCGCCAAACAAAAGGGACGGGTTCTTTTTCAAGGAGGACATTTTCCTTGTCATTAGATGCGTTCGTCTTGGGGTAGGATGGTGATATTCACCTCCAAGTTCACTGAAGGTCTTTGCATTCAGAGTAGTTAAAAGTTGTAAGTTTCGCAACAGCCGGTTAGGCATATGACAGGCAAGCACGTGACAGCTAAGAATTTTGGGGACCTTCACGAGACTATGAAACCTCTACCTGTATTCTCCTAAAGCTACGTTTAGCTGACACGCGGTAAGCGGAATGTGGATCGCGGAAACGGAACACGGAATAGACATTTGTTCGCTCCAAGCCATTTCCCTTCATCCATTTATCTGCACGCGGTAAGCGGTTTGCGGAAAAGCGGAAAGGCGGAACGCGGAAAGACCGGTCACTCGGTGCAGCAATTTTTCCGTCCGGAATAAAAATCCACGCACTACAGAGCACCATGATTGGGGGCAAATGTCTTCCTGGGTATAACAGATATATACCCAGGTTCAATGTTGTCGCACAAAACTACACCCTGGGTACAGTTCGATCTACAAAAGTATACCCAGTGCCGTAGTTTTGAGCCTAGCTATGAGTTAGGAACAGATCTCGCGTGATCAACAGGACTGCGTGAGATTGGTATTCTGTCGTAAGACTTGGGCGGCATGTTACTGACAAATGCATGAATTGAAAACATGTTTTTGGACTTGTCATGCTTGTGGTCATGTGACATTTGCGAGAACAATCTCGTCTTCAGGTGCCGTATCCAATCCTCGGTATACTTTTGTAGATCGAACTATACCCAGGGTATAGTTTTGTAGGACAACATTGAACCTGGGTATATTTCTGTTATACCCAGGATGACATTAACGGATTCGGCATGATTGGGGACAAACCCGGCGCCAAGCTTGCAAAAACAGAAAAGACTGCATGCAGATAAATAGAACACGTGGAATGTTTGCCGCGTTCTGTTTCCACGAACCGCAATCCACTTAAAGGAGCTGGACGTCCAAGTTGTAAACACTCACTCACTGGTTCTCTATCCACGCGACGCCTGCGGTGCTGCCACCTATTGTCGGTGATATGTACTGACGTGAATATCGTGCGTGAGTTGCATCGGACCGGGAACCAGTCTAACGATCACGGGGCGCTACTGGTGCTGCCACCTTCACGAAGGAATAAAACTAGTTTGCCGACCATGTTTGTACAAACCAGCTTGTTTACAACTTCGGCCTTTCAAATTCTATTTCTAAATCAAATTTTTCACTTTCGATTCGCTTTAACGCATGTCAGCTAAACGTAGCTTAACAGTTTGAAAATACCGTAAAATTCAATACAGGGGCTAATGTAAAAGCGAAAAATCTGCATTATACTTATTTTATCCACTAAACAATTTGCAACGAAATCAGAACCTCCGTTTTATCTCCGCACAATGCCAACAGGCATCTTTATATTTTCCCCACCTCAACCGCTTTAAGCACCACTGAACACCACCCGCATCAATGACACAATTCCCAAGGGAAACATTAAGGAGGAGTTCGTAAGCAGTAGTATTACATCTCGACGGATATGTCAATAGCCAGGAGTAAAATTACATTTTACACGCGATGGGGTTTATAGAATCGCACACCCAAATCATACGCTTGGTATTTACCCGAAGCCTAACAGAGCGAGAGGAATACGTAACAGCCCATAAATTTTTATCCGCGAGATTTGTACTACAAATAGCATGTTGTGACTTATATTTGCCAGGCTGGGCAGAAACCTCGTCAAAGTATTCCTGTTTTTTCTTTACCATCGACTACACCGGGGCCCAGGGTGGAGAAAAACTGGATTTTTCATTTCTTCGATTTACTTTATTGTTATACTGGCAAAGTACCCGTCAAATGACGGGTGAATTTCTATTGATACCAACCTAAAGATTAGTTGTAGAAGGAACAATTTCAGATTTTCCTACTCGTGAGCACCCCACGGAGGGCCCCAACTGTCCAAGCAAGAAGCATGGTGATTCTAGACCTGCCAAGGACATCGTCTGTCCTTGTGACTTGTTTACTGACATTGCAAATGACAGGAATTGCAAGCGAAATCATGGCCAAAAAGCCTAAGTCCAATAAACCAATAATGAACCACACTTACAATACATGGCTAGAGTGTCCAATTTTGCTCTCAAATGCTGGGAAATGGCGTAGGCCTAAAAGCACTCTTATTTTCTAAAATTTCCCCGGGGGAGCCCCTCAGACCCCCGCCGATATTTCGGCGCTCGCTGCTAAAAATAACGGCTAAGCCAAGGCCTACGGTCCGCTATTTTATTGCGTTCCCACTGCAGGACGTTCCTACGGTCCTGTTCGAATGGACAGTCGTCACTTGGAAGAAGTGGTATTCGAGGAATCATGACAATTCTGGCCAGTGAATTCACCACTCACAATGGTATCCCCAATCACAAATCGGCGGGACAGCTGCAGTTCACAGGGATGCGGCGAGCGACATGAGCGTCAGTTGCACGGCGTATGACAACATGACGTCATATAAACCCAGGTTTCCATGGCGATGACCTACATTCTTTTGTCGATTTCGTCACTGTTTCGAGTGCTGGGGAAACCGTGCCCATGATGTCACGGGATACCCAGTTCCCGTAGCATTGTCCAAATCAACATCCTCATACGTCACAAATCAGCCCGTCATCGACACGTATGACGTCAGTCATTCAGTGTAGACCGTTTCAACGGAATTTGATGTTGGGACATGACGACATCATCACTGAATGACTAACGTCATACGTGTCAATGTCAGGCTGATTTGTGACGTATGAGGATGTTGATACGGCCGACGCTGATTGGTGATACCATGGGAACTGGGTATCCCGTGACGTCATGGACGAGGGTTCCCAGCACTCGAGTGAAATAGTCGCGAAATCGACGAAAGAAAATCGCCATAAAATCAACCTTGGGATGCTTTTTCTCTGACGACAAATATGTCATTTTACTGTATGAACTATGGAATTCTGTTTACAGCCAAGATATTTTGTGTAATTTGCACACATTTGGCGCTAAAAGGGTAAATGTCCTCCTGGGTATATACAAAGATTACCAGGATCTCAATCCTTACTAAAACAATACCCTGGGTGTAGTTTCGGTAGCCGAACATCACCCAGCATCGTAGTATGACACCTGGATTCGAGGTTGTCTTGCCCGTGGTCACGTGACCGCCTGAAGAATGTCATGAACAGCTACACTCAACAAGTACCGCGGCGCAAGACCGCAAGATTCCACGGGATTTCTAAATAGGACTCGTTCCTTGGCACAGATTGCGGAAGCTGGATGATGTTCGGTCACCGAAACTACACCCAGGGTATTGTTTTAGTGAAGACTGAGATCCTGGGTAATCTTTATATATACCCAGGACGACATTTACCCTTTCAGCTCTGCTAACATAAATTCACACTTTCCCTTTTATTGTATAGATGTGAGTGGTCTAGGAAAACCCGTCGGATGTCACTATGATCAAAGGTCTGTCAGATTGCCTGTGCATTGATCTGCTACCGTTTACCTTCTACGAAGTCCATTTCAGGTTTTCCTAGACTGCCTTGCATATGAAAGAGTCATTACTTTTCGAGTCACATATGCGGGCACATATGGAGCGGGGTCACATACGATGAATCTTAAGTGAAGGTGTAACGATTCTACGAGGGCAAATGTGTCTGCAACAGAAATACAAACACACTCTCAATAATATGACACTTTTAGTAGTTTTTCCACCGCACCTCATTTTTTTCCGAGCTAATTCCAGTGGGATTGTTTTCTATGTCACCCAGGCAACGGCAGGTCCGCTGCACGTAAGTAGCGCCGCTCAAAAAATGTCAACACGTACATCTCCAAGGAATGCAAATTGAACTCGGCAAATTTGAGTGTTTTTTTGTAATATTTTACGGGTAATGTAACGTTTTAATGAATGGATAATATGGTTATCTTATACCGGGGGCAAAAGAATAAATATACGGTTACGTGACTGTTAAAACGGTTGAAATTGACATGCACCGGGAGGGAACACGTTGAGGGGGAACCAGGCGAACACAGAATAAGGAAATGTTGAATGCTATAGGGCCCAATTTTTAAACGATGGCTAAGATAACCATCGGGTTTCATTAACCCTCAGTTGACAAAGTGTTTGTTAATCGAAGTGAATTTTTCGATTTTATGAATCGTTGATAGCCAAACAATCTAAAAGTCAAAAGGTTTACTTTGGTTAATTTACGGTTTGTCAGAAAAGTCGATGGTTAAACCGAGGTTTACCTCAACTATCGTTTAAAAAAATCGGCCCATAATGGGTTGTCAAAGTGGTGCAACGGAAAATGAGTGCCTGTCACCTCTGAGGTCTGGGTTCAACCCCAGTCGGACCTGCTCTTCATGTGATAGAGAGGGCAACTCTCTCCGACAAGGCAGGTTTGCTCCGGGCAATCTGGTTTCCTCCTGCACTACATTAAATTTGCCCAATGTTGTCTACAGTTCATTCCAAATCCTAGTGGTGCGAGGTTTCCAGCCGATATCTCCGCAACGGCTGGGTCAAATTCAACATACCATACATCAATTAACTTGTCTTTCTTGCCGGTATCTTTCTGCTATCTTCATTTTTCGCGTAAAGCCTGCAAACAGATCCCTTTCTCAAAACCCATTTCATTTCGCTACGCTGTTCAGTGCTGTTACGTGCACGATGCATTGCATCATTTCAAAATGGCCGCCACTTCGGCCGTAAACGAACTGTGATTTGTGAAAGAACTTTTTTCTGTCACATTTTTTCAGGAAAATGACAGTGATGATGGCTGTACCGCCAAGAAAGACAAGTCGATTGACGTATGTTTCATCAAAATCGGCCCAGCCGTTGCGGAGCTATCGTTGATAAACCTCGCGCCAATCGGAACTGGAATGGAGAGTAGTTGAGTAATAGTTGAGTAAACTGATGACCAATGGTGATCACTTGCGACAAGCGCCTGCTTTTGCTGGAGCGGATCACATGCGCATGTCGCAGGTGATCATCACTGGTCATCAGTACTCAACTATTATCACTGCTGTCCATGCACTACTATTGTCAACCTGCCATTGCCTGCAGAGACGTACATTTCAGCTATTGTGTTTTAAGGCTGTTAACACTTTCCTCATTTGCGAATTGTACCTACTTTTGCTACAGTACAGGTCACAATTGACATCCCTACGGCTTCGCGTAAGTTACTCGTACGTTATGCGTAAGTTACGCGTAACTCACGGCTTTGGTTTCGCGTAACTCACTGCATAACTCGCCAAAATTGCGTAACTCACCTCGTAAATCACTGCGAAGCTCGCAAAATTCGCGTAACTCACCGTGTAACTCACTTCGTAAGTTACGCGTAACATAGCTCGTGAGTTGTTGCGTATTAAGAGTGACTTACGTGTAACTTACACGAATTTAGGGATGTCAATTGTGACCTGTACTGTAGATCGGGTCACATATGACCATCTGGGCTTCCATAGAGAAAACCGGCGAAGGAATGTTTTCACTCGCCCCGACTCCGACAGCGACACTAGGCCAACAGAGAGGCAGGTGCCTTGTATAACAGCGTGCAAACTTTTGTACTATTCACTTGTAAACATACTGAGAACAAATGCATGAAAACTGCTTGATTGAATCTCAAATTAGTTAATGAATATACATTGTTGATCGCCCCACTGTTCTCCCGGGGACGTCGAAATATGATAATGGCTGTGTTTAGCCTGCGCAGATGTTGCCGGCCAACATAATAGTATATTGAAAACACAGACAAATTTGTTTACGCTAGGGAAAACAATACAATATCATCTGCCTGCCAGTTCTACATGTACGTACATGTACATCTCTCATGCTTCTTTAAAAACAATTGCGTCTGTGCTAGGCCATAATTTATTTAGACTGTCTATACAGTATATTGTCTGTTACGATGAATACTGTACAGGGTCGCCCAAAAATAGCCACGCTGTTGCGGGCATAACCCCTCGGCCTCTGTCACCTTGAAATGTAGGTCTAATGAAAAACCCGTCTGACATGTTGTGTACCCTGACTGGATACACCCACCATAAAAATTTCATGAAGTTTGGATGACTAGTTTAGGAGTAATCGCAAATTTTGTCATTTCACTATGTGCCCCCTGGTGGCCAAAGTAGGAATCAGATCCGGTCGATTTTCAATAGCGAGAAGCGTCATGTCATGAGGTATCACCATACCAAATTTGAGATGAAAATTCCGAAGCATTCTCAAGTTAAAGCATTCTCAAGTTAGAGCGTTCACGTAGTTTTTGCGTGACGCCGACGACGCCAGACAGACAGACGCCAGCGTGCACAAGCATACTTCCACTACTAGCCAAAACTACTAATGGCAATGGATGGAGAATCGTTCTGGAAGACACCAAGGTATCCTGCGACATGCTTCATAATCCTTGACACGCCCATCGGGCCCCACCACCAGGCACTGAGTAGATCATAGACGATTTTTGGCCACCGTTACCCAGAGCCCTATATCCTCCGGACACTGGTCGAAGTCCAACAGGGGTCTCGCCTGCCACCCACGGGTGTGGGACCGAGTCCCCTCGGATGTCCGGCCGATCTACAAAATCACCCGATTGCCGGACGGACAGCGGGCCGATACCCGCTGGGACATAGGAGGGGACTGGATGGTATCGGCCAACCATTTTTCAAGTCGTCAGAACAAAATCCGACAGACATCGGCCGATTACTGGCCAGTGTCCCACCGGGGGCGCCCGTCGAAAACCATCTTATTCAAGGATATGTGAAAGATATGTGGGAAAATCTGTCCCAGGCCGAAACGTCGCAAAAAACCTCCAGTGTCAATTAGATATCCTCCGGCAGCTGCTGCATTGTGACTGAGGTATAAAACAGGAAATTTGTAATTTTGAAATTGTTAATTTTGTGGGCCGCAAAATTATTTTTAGTGTCATTTTTGATTGCCGCAACAAATTCCAATGAATTGAATTGTGGGTTGAGCCGTGAACCACTTCAGCATTTCATGTTTAATCAACATCACGTAACCTGCCAATTTACATCTCTTTTGTTATTTGCGCTGCAATTTGTTCGTTTTCCAGCAAATGTTCAATTTGCTAAATGTTGTGTTGATGGCGATTGTAAACAGATCTGTACACAGTGGCTTGTGATTCTGGGTGAGATAGGTTTTCTGATCGGCTCCAGGCACACAGAGTTAGGCCTTCGGCCTACAAAACATACATTGTATACCGTAAGTATAAAGTACGGGAAGTGTTGCCACTCAACACAGCTGAAAAATGCAACAAATCAGACATCTCTCGCTTCAGACGCCCTAACAGCCAAAATATCCAATATTCCGCCATGAAACTTTGCACAACAAACCTTGCGAACCGTATTCACTGTTACGATATCCAATTTTCCAGTTTAAACGATTGCTTCCACTCGATTTCGATGACTTTAATCGGCGAATTTTCCCAAACTTCATAAATTCCGCCATCCGTACTCTGACAAAACAATGTCGCCAATGCGCATGCCCGACGACCAGCTGCAACGCAATTTGATTGGTTACTACGATAAATATAAACAAATGCACGTGGTTTGGGCTGCGGTGCCGGGGTTGTGGGCATGCGCATTGGCGACATTGTTTTGACAGGCTACGGATGGCGGAATTTATGAAGTTTGGGAAAATTCGCCGATTAAAGTCGTCGAAATCGAGTGGAAGCAATCGTTTAAACTGGAAAATTGGATATCGTAACAGTGAATACGGTTCGCAAGGTTCGTTGTGCAAAGTTTCATGGCGGAATATTGGATATTTTGGCTGTTAGGGCGTCTGAAGCGAGAGATGTCTGATTTGTTGCATTTTTCAGCTGTGTTGAGTGGCAACACTTCCCGTACTTTATACTTATACAATGTATGTTTTGTAGGCCGAAGGCCTAACTCTGTGTGCCTGGAGCCGATCAGAAAACCTATCTCACCCAGAATCACAAGCCACTGTGATCTGTAGACAATAAGAATGCTTTTTCATCGGACTCAATTGACATGCACCCGTATGATAGCCTAGTGGTTATCACGTCTGCTAATGGTAGACTCGGGACCCAGTCGTTGTGTCGCTCCGGCCGCCGTGCTACACTCCACAAACAACAGGGAAAGCAAGCTGCAAAATCAGTGGCTAGCGTACCGACAACAACAACGGATATGAATAAGTTCAGCCAATCAGAAACTGCGTCTTGAACAGCCGTCGGCTGCTCGTTGCGAGATGCCAAATCAGCTGATTATCGGAACTTTCTTCGAGGTCAAGGACGGTATCCTGGTACCTAAGTTCGATACTGTGTGCGATAAGCAGTACTTACGGATTTATCAATATCCTGCTAGTGACGTTGAAAAGTTTCTGGACGGGCGAGACGATCTGGTAAATTACATCATCCACAGAAATAACAACCAATCAAAAGTGTGCCAGATTTTCCCTTTCGGGCAATTTCATTCGTCGAGATGGGCGTTGTGGTCATCGGTACGCTAGCCGCTGATTTTGCAGCTTGCTTTCCCAGTCGTTTGTGGAGTGTAGCGCGGCGGCCGGAGCGAGACAACGACTGGGTCCCGAGTCTAGCTAATGGCCACTCCACACGATCAAATATTTCATCCAATTTTCTGAATATGCTCAATAAAGGCCTACATGCGGGTTTATACATTGAAGCTCAAATAGGCCCCGAATCTGAATTTCCGAAAATGGATGAAACATTTGGTCGTGTGGAGTGGCCATTAGCGCTGAAAGGGTAAATGTTGTCCTGAGTATATACAAAGATTACCCAGGATCTCAGTCCAGTGCTTGAAGGGAAAAATACCAAGGCGAGTGAAAAAAGGCTCACCTAAATGGGTCTAGGTGCTCTATTTTTTGACGCCAACCATATCATTATCCGGGTACTACTAAAGTACGAAACGAAATCGAAACGAAATACGAAACGAAATACGAAACGAAATGACGAAATGAACTACATTTGTACTTTTTATCGATTATTATGATTATAAGAAGGGTGGATGCAGCTATTTCGAAAGTATTGTGTTCAATCTATCTTTCGAGTGAATATTTATCACAATCTGGAAGTGTTTCAGTGCTTTTATTTTATTTGCCCTGCTAACGGACGACGACGACGGACGACGACGACGACGGACGACGGACGCTCCACCATCGTAATAGCTCACCCCGGTGAGCTAAAAAGCAGGTGCCGTGCACACAGCTTGCACACTTTTGTACTATTCTCTAATCATAACTGAGAACAAATGCATGAAAACTGCTTGATTGAATCTCAAATTAGTTAATGAATATACATTGTTGATCGCCCCACTGTCCTCCCGGGGACGTCAAAATATGATAATGGCTGTGTTTAGCCTGCGCAGATGTTGCTGGCCAACATAATAATTACAATTGAAAACACAGACAAATTTGTTTACGCTAGGGAAAACAATACAATATCATCTGCCTGCCAGTTCTACATGTATGTACATGTAGATATCTCATGCTACTTTAAAAACAATTGCGTCTGTGCCAGGCCATAATTTATTTAGACTGTCTATACAGTATATTGTCTGTTACGATGAATACAGTACAGGGTCGCCCAAAAATAGCCACGCTGTTGCAGGCATAACCCCTTGGCCTCTGTCACCTTGAAATGTAGGTCTAATGAAAAACCCGTCTGACATGTTGTGTACCCTGACTGGATACACCCACCATAAAAATTTCATGAAGTTTGGATGACTAGTTTAGGAGTAATCGCCAATTTTGTCATTTCACTATGTTCCCCCTGGTGGCCAAAGTAGGAATCAAATCCGGTCGATTTTCAATAGCGAGAAGCGTCATGTCATGAGGTATCACCATACCAAATTTGAGATGAAAATTCCAAAGCATTCTCAAGTTAGAGCGTTCATGTCGTTTTTGCGTGACGCCGACGATGACGCCAGACAGACAGACGCCAGCGTGATGAAAAATGCACAAGCATACTTCCACTACTAGCCAAAACTACTGATGGCAATGGATGGAGAATCGTTCTGGAAGACACCAAGGTATCCTGCGACATGCTTCATTATCTTTGACACGCCCGTCGGGCCCCACCACTCACCCATCAGCCCCCCACCAGGCACTGAGTAGATCTGTAGACGATTTTTGGCCACCGTCACCCAGAGCCCTATATCCTCCGGACACTGGTCGAAGTCCAACAGGGGTCTCGCCTGCCACCCACGGGTGTGGGACCGAGTCCCCTCAGATGTCTTGCCGATCTACAAAATCACCCGATTGCCGGACGGACAGCGGGACGATACCCGCTGGGACATAGGAGGGGACTGGATGGTATCGGCCAACCATTTTTCAACTCGTTGGAACAAAATCCGACAGACATCGGCCAATTACTGGCCAGTGTCCCACCGGGGGCGCCCGTCGAAAACCATCTTATTCAAGGATATGTAAAAGATATGTGGGAAAATCTGTCCCAGGCCGAAACGTCGCAAAAAACCTCTGGTGTCAATTAGATATCCTCCGGCAGCTGCTGCATTGTGACTGAGGTATAAAACAGGAAATTTGTAATTTTGAAATTGTTAATTTTGTGGGCCGCAAAATTATTTTTAGTGTCATTTTTGATTGCCGCAACAAATTCCAATGAATTGAATTGTGGGTTGAGCCGTGAACCACTCCAGCATTTCATGTTTAATCAACATCACGTAACCTGCCAATGTACGTCTCTTTTGTTATTTGCGCTGCAATTTGTTCGTTTTCCAGCAAATGTTCAATTTGCTAAATGTTGTGTTGATGGCGATTATTTTTTGGTCATGCAGGAATAAACAGATCTGTACACAATAAGAATGTTTTTTCATCAGACTTAAAGGACCACAGTATTGCTTCCCAATCCTGCGTTACACGTACCCGCGTTAAGGGGGAGACCTCTATTAACGACTTGGTAAACTACCGCATGCAACTAGTCTCGCGCAGCCAGCCGTTTCGTTCCGCAGTACTGCTACACAAACTTGTTCGATCCCAGCGGCTGGGTGACCGAGACTGTAATCATACATTCTCCAACACTGGGGCGAAAGGCTTAACTACAGTATTGGAGCATGGTGCCGGTGGCGCCGGCTGTCG